>CAUYLG010032688.1:0-127547 GCA_963573385.1 Cacajao melanocephalus | reverse complement strand
TTATTTCTGTTTCTTAGTTTTCCTTCTAACAGTCTGGCCCCTCTGCTGTAGGACTGCTGAGGTCCACTCCAGGCCCTGCTTGCCTGGGGATCACCTGCAGCAGCTGCAGAACAGTAAGGGTTGCTACCAGTTTCTTCTTCTACTATCTTTGTCCCAGAAGGATACCTGCCTAATGTCAGTCTGATCTCTCCTTTATCAGGTGGCTCTTTGGATTTACGGGGGTCAGGGCGCTGCTTGAGGAGACAGTCTGTCCTTTATAGGAGCTCAAGTGCTGAACTGTGAGCTCCGTTGTTCATTCAGAGCTGCTGGGCAGGTACGTTTAAGTCTGCTGCAGCAGGACTCATAAACCCCTTCGTATTTCCCAGGTGTTCTGTCCCAGGGAGTTAGGGCTTTATTTATGAGTTTCCATTGTGCTGCTTTTTTTTTTTTTTTCAGGGCTGCCCTGCCCAGCAAGGAGGCAGCCTCGTCACTGTCTGCCTACCTAGGCTTTGCTGGGCTGCTGTGGGCTCCGCCCAGCTGCCGTCTGAACTTCCTTGCAGTCCTGTTTATATGGGTGTAGTTAGAACTGCCTCAGCAGTGACGGTTCACCTCTGTAATGGCGGACTCTCTGTAATGGCGGGTTGCCTCGGCAGCGGCGGGTTGCCTTGGTAATGGTGAGTTGCCTTGGTAACGGCAAGCTGCCTCAGCAATGGCAGACTGCCTCCGTAGTGGTGGAGTTCCTCGGTATTGGCAGTTCCTCGCCCCTCCCCCACAAAGCTGGACAGTCCCGGGTTCAGCTGTGCTTGCTGTGAAACTCTCAACCCTGAGCGTTTCCAATTGCTGTTTTTCTTTTTGTGGTGGTGGGACCAGCTGAGCCTGATCACCTGGCTCCCTGGCTCTGAGCCTTTTTTGTTTAGTTGAACGATCGACTCTCTCCCAGGTGTTCCAGTCGCCTGATGAAAAGGCGCTGGGATCTGTGTGATTTCCCATGCGGCGACCCACTGCGCCGGCTGAAACAGCGGGGCTGATATTCGTGGCGCTTTTTTGCCCGGGAATCTCCTGGCCTGGCTCCCTGTTTCAGACCCCTTTTTAATCGGATGAATGGGCTATTCTGCCTTCCCGAAGCTCTGCTTGCCAGCTAGAAGGGAGACCCAGACTAGTGTATTTTGTAGGGAGAACTGCCACGCCGGGGCGCCGGCAAAACCGCCGTGCCGGCCGAAAGAGCCGCGCTGGCGACCCGTGGGGCTCCTCTGCCTGGGAATCTCCTAGTCTGTGGGCAATAAATATCCGTCTGGAAATGTGGCCTCCACTCACCCTCTGCGCTTTCACTGGGAGCTGCAATCCTTAGCTGTTCCTAATTGGCCATCTTAGATCGCACCCCCTACTTAGAATATTTTATAATGGAGGTATAATTATCATACATGGAAAACAAATAAATAAATCCTCATTGTTAGTTACTTATGTTGAAATCAATAACTACATTATGTCTTTAAAAAATTTTTTTTAGGTCTAATTTAACTGGCTACTTGCCATTTGCGACACATATCTATTTATCACTGTTTTCATGATTGTTATAGTTTCTGATTCTTTTAATATGCTATAGTTGCATATTTGTGTATTAATAATTAATTAAACTAAAAAAAAGTTTTGAGGTTTCCAAGCCAATAAATTTTCTCATGTGTGAACCTGTAATAAAAAGAATAGCTAACGTTATTGAGGGTTTACTCTCTAGGCCAGGCAGGATACTAAGGGATTTACATGCATGATCGCCCACATTTTTACATAAACCTAGGGAGCTAGTTATAATAATCTCCATTATACGTATTAACAAATGGAGGCCCAGAACTATTGTCGTTTCCAAGGTCAGAGCCAATAAACAGAGACCTTAGTTTCATTCCAGGCAAGAGAAGTTCAGTACCATGTTCTTTACCACGAAAACTTCCTTCTACCTCTTATTTTTAGCTATAGCACAGACACCCCTATTGAAACTGGAATTTTTGTCTAATTTAAATTGGACATCTGATTCCTATACCTTAATTTGCATGCCATTGTTGCTTATTATGGAATTATATTTGGAGGAATTTTATAGTCTGTGAGAGACTATTTATTTACAATATTGTTCCATAGAACCTGTACCATTTGGTTAAATGAAAAGTGATATTCATCTATACATGGTACATATGTGATATTTATCTCTACATGACCTCCTGACATGAACCAAAAAGTGGAAACCTCATATATTAGAAGATCATTATTCAGCTCAGTTAAGTATCCAAATACCGTTTGCATGCACTAGAAGTGTATAATGAATGTTGAAGAGATGAGTGCATGAATGAATGAATGAGTGAATGCTCTATGCTCTGGAAGAGTCAGTTAACAAAGCTAGTACATGCATTATGAGACTGTGTGTGAGTTTTGATCATTCAACAATTACAGTAAGTGGTCAACTTGTTTATCACCCCTTCTGCAATGTAAAGATAGTAATTGCGCTTTAAAGGAAATGGATATGGGCATCATTCTTTTCTTCAGCATTCAGAGAATAAATTATCCACTGGCTAGAATGCTAGGATAAGAGCTGCTTATAAAACAAGAAAATAACCATAATGTATGCTAATATTAACATGATTGAAAAAGTAAAAACAAAACAAACGAACACAAGTCAGCTGAAGTAGGGTACAGAGATAAGAAATTTCAGTGTCAAGTGGTGCTTCTCTCCATCGTGGTTAAAATGTTCCCAGTTTATGTGAAATCTATGATTGATTCTCTTTCCCTTGGAAGAATTTTACTATACCCAAAGGGAGAACTGTAAGATTACTGCTATTACTAATATCAAACATCAGGAATGAAAATCCTACCCTCTGGCAAAATAAATATTTTAATAATCAACTAAAAATACATCTCAGTGATGCTGCTGTAAATTGTCATTGATAACAGAGCTATTTCAAATTTTAATGTCAACGTCCCTCATGGCTTAGCATTACAAATTAGACAACCAAGGATCCATGTAGCCTGCATCATTAAAGACAAATTCAATTCGAGGAAGCACATTGCCATTATTTTACTATTCTGAATGTATTTTCATCAGGGCATGACATTATTGGGCATGGATTTCATAATATTTTTATCTCTCTTTTATATTCCCATTAGAATAGAACATTTTGACAATAACTACAAAGATTTATTTTGGCCTATGTTTATAAATCATTAACAAAATTATTGTTTCATTGGTGTGATACTTCTACTAAGACATAAATTAGATTTATTTTTCTGGGTGCAAGAAAAATAACTACAAAAAATGAGATGAAAGGAGAAAGAATAAGGGTCTGTTGCTAGATCTAAAAAACCTGAAATGAGAGCGATCTATCAAAAGTTTTATTAGCAATCCCTTGAAGGCTATAATGAACATCTGCAAACCAATGTGCTTCAGAAACACTGTTCTAGAGGAGCACAAGTTTAAGAAATACCATATATATTATCTGCTTGAATAAACATTTTTTATTGTCTTCAGAAAAGCATCTGTCAGCTGCTATGTTACCAGAACAAGTCAAAGTCTGTTAACATTTATTGATGCTAGCATTATGAAATGATGAAACTTTAATTTTTGTGTGAAAACAGATGACTGGGGCAAAGACAAGAGATTCCCACCAAAAAATTATCCTAGACTGATTACATTATTTCAAATACACTTTTCCATTTGATGAAGGTGTGAAAATGAGCCATTGTGTGAAATGTGCACCCTTTACCCGAGACATTTCAGTAGCAAAGATGCTGAAAAATTAAAACAGAAATATGTATCCCTCTGCTGGCATTGATAGTGTTGAATGTGTTCTATACTTGAATGTTGCAATAAGAAGCTGGTCACCTAAATCTGTTTGGGCTCTCTCTCTAATATGCTGACACTTAATTGAACCTGGCAAAATAAGTCATTCCAAATTCAAATGGCTCTCTCCACATTGGAGAGGCACATATAGATGGAACAGCAGCTTATGTTCATTTCTGGAATATAACTGGGCCAAACTATTCCAGTTAGACTTCTCTGAAAGAAAATAAAATGAACTGTGCATAAAGGGACAGGCAGGATTTACCATAAAGTGAGTGTCCACAGCATGTAAGTGAAAGAATCTTACAAGCATGTAAGTGAAAGAATCTGGCCCTTTAAGGTAACACCAGCTAAGATTTTAACGTCCAGATTTTATGTCACAGACTTTGAAAAATGTCAGATGGTAGCAATGGGGCTACTACCTCATTGAATCAGCTAAAATGTCATCAGCATTGTAAATGAACAAAAGGAAGAGAAAAAAGAAACAGAATTGTGTAAGTATAAAAATTTTATTGAGGAGAGACAAACACTACTCAAGTAATGCTCTAAAATTTTTTCCTGTAAAGGATTCTTTTCCATCATCAATAAGTAAGCTGACATATGGTGGCTTGTATTTCAGATGGATCAGCAATGACACATGAATTCAGCAAACCTAGCCTATCCGGTGAGCCAACAGTCTGATGTGTGTAGGGATCGACCATTACTTACAAAAAGTAAAGAAATCTACATGTAAACTATTAAATAATTATTTTTGTAGTTGAATCAGAACAAAGATTTATTATTTTGAGTTTTTCACTTTAATTATTTTTAAATCCCTATCCTTGACACTTGGAAATAGTAATTTTACTATATCGAGAACACAAAATAGCCTTATCTACTAATGAAATTGTGCAGGAAGAATGGAGAAACAACAGATGACTCCAAGTATCACTACTAATATTTGGCCTTTCTAAAAAACAATTTAATGAAGCATATATTACATATTTAACTTCAACCACGAATGCTTCATCAAATATCACGAACTAAAATAGCATTAATTTAGCAATCTCAAATATTCAGACTAAAATATAATATCAGGGAAGAATTTCTAAATAGTCAAACTGCCACTCTAAGTTTTCTTCATGTAGAACATTTTAACTCCTCATAGAAGTTTGACAACAGTATTTCCAAAGTCATGTAAATTAGAGAACATTTCCTAATATCAACATTTTTTTTTAAAAAAAGATAACTTACACTCTAACATATAAGAAAAGAGACAAAGAAAGTCAAAGCAGCAACCAAATTAACTAATTGAAAAAATAGCCATCTGTGGTACACCATTGTTCTGGTACCTACCTCATTAGCCTTTCTAAGTATGTTTATGTAGTGAAGAGTATATTCCATGTTCATGTTGGAGATGTATTACTGATGTACTCACTTATAGATTTAACAATGTTTTCTTGAGAAGCCACTCTATGCCAGGCATTGTGAAAAGGGTGAGAAAAATATAGTGATTAAACCTCAGTAGACCTAATGCATATTCTGGAGAAACTAATAGTTGAGTAAGAATGACAATGGGATTTCTACCACCTTAGGAAAATGAAGTCAAAACTTCTCAATTGGTGGTTTAGAAATTTAGAAAACTCAGTGTTGATTAGTAGTGAGTTAAACAAGCAAGCAAGCAAACAACAAACAAACGTAAAAGTAGAATTTTGGGGTAGGAAAAGCCTCCAAGTCAGTGACTCCAATTCCATCTCTTAGATGTTATCTCTCTCTCTGTTTCTTATAGTTCTATTACTGCTAATACTAACCTAAGACCCTCACAAAATATTTCCAGAATGCAGCTTTTAATTAAGTAGATACAAAAAGCCCCTCACTTGGTTCCTCATTATAGTTGAGGCAAAATTTAGGTATTACAAAGTCCTTTCTAAATATGAATGGAAAATGACTTAGAAGTAAACATGATGACTTACACACTAGTATTTATTTCAATATCCTAAATCTAATATCCGATTATAATATCCATCACATATTCCTAAGGAAGAACTTCTAGTTTGGTGGAGCAGGGCTCAGCGAATCATCTTCCTCCCACCAAAAATGATAAAACTAAATAAAGTTGTTAAAAATGACCATGATAGAACTCTTGAAATTCATCACAGGTATACAAATAATTAATAATCATTTATTTTTAAAAGATGATGAATCTCAGGTAAAACACAGTTAATCTACTGTGATTTAGCCCACTATTCCTCCCCACCACTCACCTCCTTCAGAGCAGTAGTTATACCAGGACAAGGCAGGCCAAGAAAATGAAGTATGTTAATGTTACAGGGCACTGAGTTGATTTAGAGAAGACTTGAAAAACCTCATGCCCAGCATCTTTGTTAAAAAATAGAAATTGGGATATCAAAACAAACAATAAGAGCAACAACAAAAATCTAAAACAAAATAACTACTGTTGCTCTAATTTTATACTTGTGATACAGACTTAAACCAGGTTTAAAAATATTATTTTATTCAATTTTATTTTAAATCACTTAAGAAAAGAGATATATTTATACTGTCATTTATATTTACCTATGTTATTACCTTTACCAACAGCCTTTTTAAATGTGGTTTAATATAAGTATATGCATATCAATATGGTCAATTTCATATTTGCATATCAATATATCGATGTATATGTAGTTTTCTATACACACACATACACAAACCACAAGAAAATTGAAATGGTACACTAGAAGATATCTATTTAATACAAATTACAATAGTAAAGAAGAAAAAGAGGAACAAATACATATGAGATATACTGAAGACACATAGTACTTTTGAAAATGTAGAACCAATCACATCAAAAATTACATTGACTATAATGAATTAAAAGGTGGAGAGTGTGAGGCTGGACTTAAGCCAAAATAAGATCCACGTACATACCATATTCAATAGACACATTTCAGGTTGAAAGACACAAACAGGTTTAAAGTAAAAGTCCATTCTTATGTTGCCATAAATACCTGACTTGGTAATTTATAAAGAAAAATTTTATTTGGCTCTTGGCTCTGCAGGCTTTAAAGAAAACATGGTCTGGCATTTGCTTCTGGTGAGACCTCAGAGAGCTTATAAACATGGTGGAAGGCAAAAAGGAGCCACCATATTACATGGTGAGAGTGGGAGAAAGAGAGGGAGAAGGGGGAGACCCCAGACTCTTTTAAATAGTCAGACCTTGTGTCAAGTAACTTAGAGAAATTTCACTTATCACTAATAGTGGAAAACTATTTGTGAGAGATTCACCCCCATAATCCAAACATCTTCCACCTGGCCCCACCTCCAACATTGGGAATCACATTCTAACATGAAATTTGAAAGAGATAAACATTCAGATGAACAAACATATATACTATGCAAACAGTAAACATAAGTGATCTGGGGGTACATGCAAATATAATAAAATATAGACATTAAGTAAAAGCTATTCCTAGAGAAAGAGAAAAACATTTTATTCTGATAAAAAGGGAATATGCATATTTTTAAAAAACATACCCAGCAATAGAGACTCTAAATACATAAAACAAAAACTGACTTAATTAAAGGGAGAAATAGAGAATTCAACTATAATAGTTGTAGATTTCAATAACCTATTTTTAATAATTAATAGAAAAACAAGGCAAAAATTAGCAAGTATACAAGATACTTGAAAAATAGTGCCAAACAAATTGATATGACTGATATTTCTAGAACTCTACACCTAAAAAATCATCATACATATTTATGTCAAGTGCACGTGGAACATTTCTCAATTTTAAAGCATATTTAGAGCATATCTAGAGCATGCACTAGACCATGAAATGGTCTAAATATGCTTAAAAATTTGAAATTATGTAAACCATGTTCTCTGATTATATCAGAATTAGAAACAACAACAAAAGAACATCTGGGAAAGCCACAAATATTTGAAAGTTAAGCAATATATTTGTTAATAGCATATAGAAAAAAGAATAAATAAAAAGAGAAGGTGGAAAATATTTTGAAGTGATTGAAATAAAATCACAGCATATCTCAATTTATAGGAAACCATTATTACACTGCTATAAAAGGAATTTTATGGCTATAAGCACCTATAATAGAAAAAATAAAGATATTAAATAAGTAATCTAACTTTTTACCTTAAGAAATAAGGGAAGGAGCCACTTCTTGAAGGGTAGAGGAAGAATCTCTGAAAATCCACTCCTCTATAAAAACAACAAAAATGTTGGCCAGAAAAAAAAAAAAATCTAAGTCAATGTTTTTCAGAACTCTAAGAAAGCCTTGCAGCAATTTGAATAGAATTTGTGATAAAAATGCTGAATCTAGGTTAGAAGAGTACAGTTTGTGGTGGTTTAATCTGCCACATTCCTATCTTCTCTTCTCTACTCTATGATAGCCTCAAAAACCAACAGTTTGCCAATCACAAGAACCATGAAAACAGGAAGTGAAGGAAAGGTAAAGTTTAAATTGCCTAAGTAAACATTGGAGGTGTGTCTCGACATTAATATAGAGCCACTTAGCAAAGATTTCATAGACTTGCTTGTTCAAGATGTGTGTGAAAAACTCTGTTCAATTATTAAATGACCATCAGGCAAACCAAGCAGAGATGTCAGAAGCCATGCACAAAATATATAGTTAACAATAACTTGGGGTATATTTCAAAATAACCGTAGGAATGGAATTGGAATGTTTCTATCACAAAGAAATAATCAATTCTTGAGGTGATGGATACCCCAATTACCCTGATTCAATCATTACACATTGTATGATTGTATCAAAATATCACATATAATCCATAAATAAGTACAATAATTACATATACATGACAATTAAAAATGTTTAAAAAGTTAAAAAGATACAAATTTCACAGAATTGGTCCAGAAGCGTAATCAAACAATTAAACAAACATCATATATTTTGATGTTAATTAACAGTTAAACAACAACAAATAGCAACAATGGCAAATCCTGGCTGGGTGGTCTAATACTAAGTTGTCAGATTAAGTTATAGAAAGTATTCAATTTCAAAGATTTTCGAGACATGCAAAGAAACCAGAATGTATGGCCATGTAGTGCATGGTGGGGAGAAGATTAACAGAAGCTGTACCAGAGGAAGTATAGACATTAGATTTACCGTATGAAAACTTTAACCATTGTAAATATGTTCAAACAGCTAAAGAAAAACATGTATAAAGAATTAAAGAATTGGCTGGGCATGATGACTCATACCTGTAATCCTAGCATTTTGGGAGGCTGAAACAGGTAGATCACTTGAGTCCAGGAGTTTGAGACCAGAATGGGAAATCATGGCAATACTTTATCTTTACAAAAAAATATAAAATTTAGCTGAGCATAGTGGCACATCCCTGTAGTTCCAGCTACTTGGAAGGCTGTAGTTGGAGGATCACCTGAACCTGGGGAAGTTGAGGCTTCAATGAACTTTGATCACAACCCGCACTCCAACCTAGGTGACACAGCAAGACCCTTTCTTAAATAAAATAAATAATAAATAAAGGATTGTATGAGAATGCTGTCTTATGACATAAACAATAGCAAAAAAGGTAAATATCATTTTAAGCAAAGAACTACATTGAAAATTTGAAGTAAAAATGTTAAATAATTGAAATTAAAAATTTCACTTGAGTGATTCAAAAGCATATTTGAGCAGGCAGCAGAAAGAAACTGTGAATTTAAGTATAGACTAATCAAAATTATCCAGTATGAGAAAGAAAAAAAAATAATGAATGAAGAAAACTGGAGAACCTCAGAGAGCTGCAAGGACATCATCAGTGTGCTATCTTATATATAACATGACTCTCAGAAGGAGAGTAGAAAGACAAAAATGTAGAAATAATATTTGAATAAATCAAAACCAAAAGCTTCCTAATGGAAGAAAACTATTAACCTGCATTTAAAAAATATCTACAAACTAAAAGTACTATGAATTTAAGCAAATCCAAATTTAAACATATTATACTCAAACTGTGAAATTCACAAACAAAAGATCTTGAAAGCAGCAAGAGAGAAACAACTCATCAGAGACAAAAGTCCTTAGTAAGATGAACATTAACTTCTGATCAGAAGTTATGGAAACCAGAAGTTATTGGAATGACATTCTAAAAATGTTAAAACCAAACTATTGTAAAAAAATTATATATATATATATGTAATTTTATGTGTATACACACATAACTATGTTTCATAAAAGGAGAAATTAAGATATTTTCAGCTTTACGGAAACTTCATATGATAATCTCAAGTGATGTGGAGAAAGCATTTGACAAAATTCAGTATTTTTCATAATAACACTCAATAAACTGAGAAGGCAAATTCTCTAAATTGATGAGAAATTTATAAAAAGCATATAACTAACCCCATAATGAATAGTAAGGCACTTAAAATTTTTTGCTTCAGATCAAAAACAAGACAAGGATATCTCTTCTTGCCAATTCTATTCAAGATTGTATTGGAGGTTCTAGCTAGAATGGTTATGCCAGAACAATCAACAAAAAGCATCCGGATTTCAAGAAACAAAACAATTTCTATTCATAGAGACATGATCCTGCATATAGAAAATTTACTTTTAAAATTTACTGTAAAACCTATCAGAAGTAATAAATGAGTTTATCAGGTTACAGGATATAGGATCAATATACACAAATTAATTTTATTTCTATATACTGGCAAGAAACAATCTGAGAGTAAATTAAGAATATAATTTCATTTACAGTAGCACCAAAAATAAAATAATAATTAATTTAACAGAAGAGTGAGACTTTCAACTATGTACTACAAAACATCTTTAAGAAATTAATGAATTTCTGATTTAATAGAAAGACATCTCATGTTCATACATCAGAAGACTTAATAATGTCAGGATGGCAATGTTCATCAACTCGATCTGCATATTCAATGCAATTCCTATCAAAATACCATTTGGCTTTGTTACAGAAATAAACATACTGATATTAAAATTCATATGAAAATATGATCCAGAATAGTCAGAGTATCTTGAAAAAGAATAACAAATTTGAAGGGTTTATAATTTCTATTTCTAAAGTTACTACAAAGCCACAATAAACAAGATCACACATTATTGGCATAGGAATATACATATAGATAAATGGAATAGAGTTCAGAGTCCAGGAATCAACCTTTGCTTTGCCTTGATGGTCAACCATTTTTTGACAAGAGTGTCAAGATTCATCAAATGGGAAAGAATAATCATTTCAACAAATGCAGTTGTAACAATTGGCTATCTACCTGCAAAAAAGTAAGATTGTATTACATCTCACGTCATATATAAAAATAAACTCAAAAATTAACTTATATCATATAAAATTAACTTAAATCATACACATACATATAAGCAAAACATATAAAACTCTTAGAAGAAAACATAGGAGTAAATATCCCTGAGTTTTGGTTATTGCACACTATTTTCTTGGATATAATGACAAAAGCACAAGGTACAAAAAAAGTTGAATTGCACTTAATGACAATTAAATCCTTTGTGCTTCAATAAATTCCATTAGACTAATGGCCATATGCAGAATGGGAGAAAATATTTACAAACCATATATTCGATATGTAACTTGTATTCAGAATGTGCTAAGAACTCGTATCTCATTAGCAATTAAATGTTTTCATTCCCCTAAAATTCATATTTTGATGCCTTAACATGCAATGTGAATATATTTGTAGATAAAGCCTATACAAAATTAATGAGCATTAGCTTTGAACGTAAGAGTGAGACTCTCATTATGTTGTTAGATCACATATAAGAAGAGATACCAGGGTACTTGTTAGTTCTCTTAGCATGTAAGAACACAAAAAGAAGGTGATTATCTACAAGCCATGAAGAGAGCCTGTGTCAAAACCTGGCCATGCTAGGACATGGATGTTGGGCTTTTCAATCTTTAGAACTATGAAAAATAAATTTCTGTTGTTTAAGCCACCTTGTTTTTGGTATTTTGTTATGGCAGACTGAACTAAGACATGCCTCAGTAATAAAAAAGACAATAACCAAATTTTTTAAATGGGAAAAGGATTTAAATGACATTTATACAAAGAAATTCTAGAAATGACCAATAAGGGCAGGAAAAGATGTTAAATATCATAAGTCACTATAAAAATGCAAATCAGAACCAGAGTGAGATGTCACCTCACATACACAATGTTGGCCATAGTAAAAACAACATGGACACTAACAAGTGTTAACAAGAATGTGGAGAAACTAGAATACTAATACATTGATAGTAAGAATGCAAAATGGTACAGCCACTTTTAAAACAGTTTGCCAGTTCCTAAAAAATTTAAATACAAAATTACCATGTAATGTAGCAATTCTACTCCTAGGTAAATACTCAAGAAAATGGAAAACATATGTCCACACAAAAATGTGTACATAAATGTACATAGTAGTATTACTTATAATAAACAAGTAACTCAAATGCTCATCAACTAATAAATGAATAAACAGCTATATGTAATGTTCTTTAGCCACTGGTTTTCTGATATATGTTACAACATGAAAAAACCTTGAAAATATTTTGCTAACTGAAAGAGAAAGAAGCCAGACAGAAATGGACACATATTATGTGATTAAATTTATATGAAATACCAGAAGAGGCAAATGAATAAAGACAGGGAATAAGATTAGTGGTTTCCAGTGGCTGAGGGGAAAGAAAGTGAGGAGTTACTGTTAACAGGCATGGGGTTTCTTCTTGGGATGCCAAAACTGTTCTAGAATTTGATAGTGGGGGTGGTCGCACAGCTCTGTGAATATACAAAAAGCACTGAAATGTATGCTTTAATAGGATGTATATGATGGTATAGTAATTATATTTCAATAAAACTTTTACACACAAAAAAATACAATGATTTAGAAAGAAAAAGGTGTCCAGTTTGAAAAGAAAGTAAAATTGTCTTAATTTACAATCAACATGATCTTGTATATAGGAAGTCCTAAGAAATACAGAAAAATACTACTGGGTCTAATAAATATGTTCAACAAATTTTCAAAATACAAGATTAATATACAAAACTTATTTGTAAAATCATGCACCACATAATGATGTTTTGGTCAGACACATCACATATATGATGGTGATCCCACAAGATTATGGAGCTGAAATTTCCTACCACATAGTGATATGGTTTGCTGTATGTCCCCACCCAAATATCCTATTGTAGTTCCCATAATTCCCATGTATTATGGGAGGGAGGGTCCTGGGGGAGATAACTGAATCATGCAGGTGGGTCTTTCCCATGCTATTCTCATGATAGTGAATAAGTTTCATGAGATCTAATGGTTTTAATAATGGGAATTTCCCTGCACCAGTTCTCTCTCTCTGCCTGCTGCCATCCATGTAAGATGTGACTTACTCCTCCACCACGATTAAGAGGCCTCCCCAGCCATGTGCAGCTGTAAGTGTATTAAATCTCTTTCTTTTTTGTAAATTGCCCAGTCTGGGGTATGTATTTATCAGTGGCATGAAAACAGACTAACACACATAGTATTAAAAATTAACTGTGAAACAGCTTCAGGCAGGTCCTTCAGGAAGTATTCCTGAAGAAGGCATAAATAGTAAGTATTTATAAATATTTATAAATAGTAAATATAAGATACATAAATACTTACTATTGTATTACAATTTTCTACAGCATTCAGCACAATAGCAGGCTGTACAGGTTTGTAGCCTAGGAGCAATATGCTATACCACATAGCCTAGTTATGTAGAAGGCTATGTCATGTAGATTGGTTTAAGTACACTCCATGATATTTTCACCATGATGAAGTTGCCTAAAAACACATTTCTTAGAATATATCTCTGTGGTTAAGCAATACATTACGTCTGTTTATGTACTGACAACAAACATCTGTAAACAAGATTATGAAAACAATTTCATTTTCTATAGCATCAAAAATGAAATAAAAATATATTTAGCAATATAAGTGAAAATCTTGAACAATGAAAATGACAAAAACATTTCTGAGCAAAATTAATGAAAATGTAATTAACTGGAGAGACATTCTATATTCATGGATTGAAAGACCCAATATTATTAAGATGGCAATTCTCTCAAAAACGACCTTATGCAACACTAATCAAAATCCCAATAGGCTTTTGTTTTCTTTTTCATAAATAAACTGACTCTACACTTTATATGCAAATGAGAAAAACCCAGAATAACTAAAACAATTTTGAAAATAATAACAAAATTGAGAGACATTATTTTATAGTTTCAAAACTTATTACAAGATATGGTAATCAGCACAGTGTGTACTGACACTAGATTGTGCATTTCATACAGTTGTATATAATATATGCATATTATTAAATATACATATTTACTCAATAGTATATAATTCTTCTTTTTTGAGAACTGGTACTTACGTTTCAGGATGTTTGGCAACCTCTTTGGTACTACCCCTCACCCCCAGGTAATGACAATTAAAAAAAAATCTTCAGACATTGTGTTAGGCTGTTTTTTCATTGCTATAAAGAAATACCTGAGACTAGATAATTTATAAAGAAAAGAGGTTTAGGTTGGCTCCTGGCCGTGCACGCTGTACAGGTAGAGTGTCAGCATCCCATTGGCTTCTGGTCAGGGCCTCAGGAAGCTTCTGTTCATGCTGGTAGGTTAAGGGGAGTCAACATGTCACATGGCAAGAGCAGAACCAAGAGAGAGAAGGAAGATGCCCCAGACTGTTTTAATCTACCACATCTCAAGTCAAGTAATTTAGCAAGAATTTTCTTATCACCAAGAGGATGAGGCTAAACCATTCACGAGGGATCCACTCCCATGATTTGGTCACCTCCCACCAGGCCTCATGTCCAACACTGGAAATTACATTTTAAGATGAGATTTAGAGGGGAAAAACATCCAAACCATTTCAGAAATTTAGAAATATCCTTTATGGAGAAAAATAACTCCTAATGGAGAACCACTGATATAGGTCAATGAAAGAATTAAGTGTTCTGCAAGAAACTCTTATATTTATGATGAATTCATTTTCAATCAATGATAAGCCTAACCCAGAAAGAATCATCGTCTAAATGTAAGAGCTAAAGCTATAAAATATCTAGAAGAAACCATAGCAGAAAATTACTGTGAACTTGGATTAGGCAACGGTATTTTAGCATCATCTGTAATAAAAGAAAATCAATAAATTGGATTTCTTAAAATTTATAAACATTTATACTTTAATAGTACCATTCAAAAATGAAAAAACCAGTCACAGAGTGAGAGAAAATATTTTCAAATTATGTATCTTATAAGGGGCTTTTATCCAGGATATTATATAAAGAATCTTCATACCTCAATAATAAGATAAAAAACCCAAATTAAAAACGGGCAAAATATTTTAATAGAATTTTTCACCAAAAAAGACATAAGAATGGCAAATGAGCACATGAAAAATGCTGAACTTTAGGAATAAGGGAAATATAAATTAAAACTCCTATAAGAGTCTACTTCACTATAATCAATATAATCAATAAGAAAAGTGTTGTTGAAGATATGGAGAAACAGGAAGTCTCACAAGTTGCCAATAAAAATGAAAAATGTCACAGCTATTTTGAAAAAAATTTTATTTGTTTCATAAAGGTTAAATGTAAACCAATCATACAACAAGCAATTCCACTCCTAGGAATCTACCCAAGAGAAATGAGTATAATATTTTCATACAAGGACACATAGATGAATGTTCACAGTAGCATTATTAATAATAGTCCCAAACTGGAAACAATCCAAACACCTAAATGGATAAATGAAAGTGATCTCTCATACAATGGAGTACTATATAGCAATGAAAAAATAATAAACTTCTGATACATGCTACAATATGAATGTAAAAACATTATACTAAGTGATAGAAACCAGAAACAGAAAACTACCTATTTTTATAATATTATTTATATGAAATTCCCAGAAAAGGCAAATCTATACACAAAGAACAGATCAGAGGTTGCCTGACACTTAGGATGAAAGCAGGAGTTGGCCACAAATGGCCAGAAAAGTTATTTTTTGGGGTGATACAATTCCAAAACTGGGTTGTGGTAATGGTTGTATGACTCTGTTACTAAAATCATTAAACTGTACACTTAAAATGGGTGATTCTTTTTTGTTTGTTTGTTTGTTTGTTTGAGACAGTGTCTCACTTTCTCTCAGACTGGAGTCCATTGTCACCATCATGGCTCACTGCAGCCTCTACCACTTGGGCTCAACTGGTCCTCCCACCTCATCCTCCTAAATAGCTGGGACTATAGGCATAAGCCACCATGCCTGGCTATCTAAAAAATTTTTGTAGAGATGGGGTCTCACTGTGTTGCCCAGTCTGATCTTGAACTCCTGGGCTCAAGTGATCCTTTTGCCTTAGCCTCCCAAAGTTCTGGCATCATAGGCAGAACCTACTAAACCTAGACAAAGTGAGTATATATTTTATTGTATGTAGTTAATGCCCAAAAAAGCTGTTTAAAAAGGTATATCTTTCTAATCTTACATACATTTTTACTCTGAGCTTGAAAGTTCCATATTAATCCAATTACCATTAGGGTTTGCTCTCTTCCAGCCCTAGCTTCAGGAACTTTGTTGCTTTTCTTCTTAGCTCCTGTCCATTCTCTGCATGGAAGTAACCACTACACAAGATCTCAGGCAGAGGCAATCTGCTAGACATCTTTGATCTGTAAAATGATTATTGAGAGAATGAGAGTTTGTAGTACTCTCTCTCTCTCTTAAGTTTACTTAGAAGTTTCCTTCTTAGTTTAGTTGTACATCCTGAGGTACATGCTATTTCTTCAACTGATGAACACCATGAATTATTTCACTTTCAGGAAAGATCCAAACCTCAATATACAAGAGTTGGCTTTTCCCTCAGTTCAACCTCAAATCAATAATAAAAACATGAGTTATAACTGGTAGGAGAAGAGTTATTTCATCCCACAAGGATACAGACATGTAAATAAACAATTATCACCAAGTAATCAGGAGAAAATGTTTTGAAATTTCCGAGGAGGGAGCTGAGCAAGATTTTTCTAATAGTGGAGTATGGGATTGGGTAATGAAAATCAAATGGGAGTTTCCAGCCATTGACTTGTGGAAAAGATTATTCTAAACCAAGGAGAGAACATGTATAAATGATCAGTGGAATTGCTCATTTTTTTTAAAGATGCCTAATAAATATTTGTTATAATGAAATGCACTTGGTGAACTGAGGCATTTAATGTAGCTGGGACATGAGGCATAATTAAAAGATTAATGGAAAATTAATAATGATGGGTTGGAGTTAAGATCCAAGACTATTGAGAATCTTGAATATCTTATTTAAAAATGCAGACTTTAGTCAATATTCAAAACATAAAGGTTTTAAAGATTTGTTTTATTTTAAACAAATAAATGGCAATCAGTTTTATATTATGATAAGATGACCTTAGGGGTTCTAAGGAAATTTTGGCATGGAAAAGAACATGGCAAACTAAAGAGTTAGAAGGCTGTTGTATAGAGTTCTGTAAAGACACTGCATATTTTCATGACCCAAATTAAACAAATAGAATTAATAAAGAGGAGTACAGACAATGGACATTATTTTTTAAAAGTATATTGCATTCAGAATTCATTATTTAAGAAATCAAAATTACCTATAATGTGTTGAAGATGTTTCCATAATCTAACATAAATTTTTATTAAAGGAATGGCAATATTATAATCCTAACATTTTATACCCATTGCCAAAAAGTTGATAATTCTTATTTATTTGACATTTGAAATATAAAATTAAACATGGATTTACATACACACATGTATGTATAAAAATATGGAATAATAGATAAATGTACTAAATATAAAAATAAGTGTAAAGAAATGTACAATAGACTTAAATAACTACAGTTAATAATAATGTATATTAGAAAATTGCTTAAAAATGTACACATAAATATTCTCACCACAAAAAGTAAGTATGTGAGGTGACGTATATTTTAGTATACATTAAATATTCTTACACAGGTTGACTTTACAAGATATAGAATTTGTATATTTCTGAACAAGATTACCCTTACCATTTAGTAATTATTATCTCTTGACATGTTTTGACTATTACATAGCTGTCTTCTAGGAGCTTACAAATATTGCACGAGGCTAGGAAGAAAGAGGTCCTTTGGAGATAAGAGGACATCTCCACTTCCAAACTCACTTTCTAATTTCATTTAAGCCATGTTAATATTCAATAATTGCTCAGGATTGACATTTCCTTTGGGTATACACAAAGAAATAGAATTGATGAATCATATGGTAGTTCTATTTTTAATATTTTGAGAAATCTCCATACTATTTTCCATAATGACTGCACCAATTTACATTCTTACCAATAGTGTACAAGGATTCTCTTTTTTCCACACCTTTGTGAACACTTATTGTTTCTTATCTTTTTAAAATATTTATTCTCACATGTATAAGGTGATATCTCATTGTGCTTTTAATTTGCAATTCACTGATGGTTAGTGATGTTGAACACATTTTCAAATGTCTACTGGGCATTTTTCTAATGTCTTTGGGAAAAATATTCAAGTCCCATTTCTAAAATTGAGTATTTTTTTTCCTATTGAGTTGTATGAGTTTTTATATATTTTGAATAATAACCCCTTATCAGATATATGGTTTGCAAATGTTTTCTCCCATTCTATAAATTGGTTTTTCATTTTGTTAATTTTTTTTTTTTGGTATGGAAGCTTTTTAGTTTGCTGTAGTCCCTTGTTTTAATTTTTGTTTTCTTGTCTGTGCTTTTGGTGTCTTATGCAAAAAAATTATTACCAAGAACAAGGCCAAACAGGTTTCCTTCTATGTTTGCTTCTAGAAGTTTTAGAGTTCAGGTCTTATGATTAGGTCTTTAATTCATCTTGAGTCAATTTTTTTGTATGGTATAAAATAAGCATCCAGTTACTTTCTTTTGCATGTGGACATTTAGTTTCCTTAACACCATTTATTGAAAAGGTTATCATTTTCCCACTGTATATTCTTGGTGCCATTTTCAAAGATTAGTTGACTATATATATGTGGGCTTGGTACTGGGCTCTTTTTCCTCTTGTGTTGGCCTAGGTGTCTGCTTCTATGTCAGTATAATACTGTTTTGATTATTATAGGTGTGTAATATAATTTGAAATCAGATAGAACTACGTCTCCATCTTTATTCTTTTTATTCAGAATTGCTTTGGCAAATGGGGCCTTTTGTAAGTCCATACAAATTTTTGTAATTTTTGTCTATTTTTGTGAAAATTATCACGGAATTTTAATAGGGATTGTATTGAATCTGTACAATGCTTTGGGCAGTATGGGTATTTTAACAGTATTAATTCTTACAACTCATAAATGTAGAATATTTTTTCATTTATTTGTGTCTCCAAGTTTTTTAAATGGCAGCTTTATTTACAATAGCTAAGATAGGGAAACAACCTAAGTATCCATCAAAGCGTCCATAAATAGATGAGTGGATAAAGACAATGTAGTATATAGTGAAATATTATTTACGTATAAATAAGAAAGAAATCCTGCCATTTGCAACAACATGAGCAAACTTGGAAGACATTATGCTAAATGAAATAAGCCGGACACCAAAAGACAGTTACTGCATAATCTCACTTATATGTCAAATCTGAAATAGTCAAAATCATAGAAGCAGAGAGTAGAATAGTGGCTGCCAGGGGCTCAGGGAAGAAAGGAAAGTGACAAAATGTAGGTCAAAAGTTATAAACTTTCATATATTAGTTCATTCTCACACTGCTATAAAGAAATACCTGAAACTGGGTAATTTATAAAGAAAAGAGGTTTAATTAGCTCACTTCTGCAGGCTGTACAGGAAGCATAATGCTGGCATCTGCTCAGCTTCTAGGGAGGCCTCTGGAAACTTTCAATCATGGAAGAAGGCAAGGGGGAAACAGACAAGACTCACATGGCCAGAGGAGGAAGGGGTGAGGTGGTGACACAGACTTTTAAACACCCAGATCTTGTGAGAACTTTATCATGAGAACAGCAATAGAAGGATGGTGCTAAACCATTAAACCATCTTCATGATCCAGTCACCTCCCACCAAGTCCCATTCCAACACTGGGGACTATAATTTGACATGAGATTTGGGTGGGACACGGATGGAAACCATATCATGTCAGTTACAAGATGAACACATTCTGTGCATCTATGTATAGCATGATGACTAAGGCTAATAATGTTGGATTGTATACTTGAAATTTGCTAAAAGTAAATCTTGAGCATTCTTACTACACACACACAAGTAAACTATATGAGGTGATGGTTATGTTAATTAGTTTCATTTTGGTAATCATTTTGCAATGTGTATATGAAATCACCATGTTGTACACCTTACATATATACAATTTTAATTTGTCAATTATTCCTCAGTAAAGCTGGAAAATAAAAATAATTTTCCAAGGTGGCCAAAGACTGTTTCCTACATGTGAATTTTTAGCATCTGACACTGCTTCTGAATTACATGATGATTTGGACTACAGCTTCATGCAAGATGAGCTAACTTTATACCTCCATCTGTAAGAGACCTTTCCTTCTTTTAATGTGACTCTATTTAGAAAGTACCAGAATACTAATATGGTTGAAGATGAGTGTAGGGATATCATACATGCCTAAACATAATTTATTCTATTGATCACAAAATATTCAACTCTTCTTGTCTTATCCTATCTTTTAACCATTGCTATAGCTTTCCCAGTCAGCTCTCTTAACAAAGTCACAACACTGGTAAAAATGTGATAAGACCAGAGAAGATTGGCGATTGAATAAATCTATGTAGTCCATGTTATTTGAAAATATTTAGAGTATGTATCTCCTGACAACATGTTCCTTGAGGCAAGAGTGGATGTTGTTTCCCAATCTTAGCAGGCCCGGCATCTAGCACATGCATGACATATAGAAAGCCCTCCATGAAAGAATAAATGGTGATCCATCATATCATTTATATATAAAAGCATGTCATTTATTTTATGCAAGCTAAATAAGTTCTTTATACACAATTGCAATGTATTATTTTGAAGCTATCCTCACAAATATTTAAATGTAGCTTTGTAATGCAATATATAGATAGAAAATAGGAACTAACAGTCATAACTTCCTTTTGTTACCTGCCAATTTTTTAGCTGAAGACAAAGCTCTACAAATAAAAATGATTAATTTATATAGGTGAGTTAGTTTCTTAAAACCAGAAACAAAGTAGGTTTTTTTCCTATAGAAGTGAAGTGCAACAAAACATAAAATATTCCTTTTGATGTAGTGAGACTTTAATGATTTCCTTCAAATGAGATTTCTAAGTTTATGGTGAAATCGGTCATCAATAAGTCTTCTTACATACCTGAACTGTTAGTGTATGTTATGAGTAGTTATTTTAGGAAAAATTAACAACCAAGCATGCTTTCTATGTTTCCCACATCTCATTATGTGCTATAAATTTCCCATTCTCATTTCAGCTTTCTTTTGGTTTATTTTCTATTTTTCCCCATACTTAAGTCTTAGTTTGTGTAAGAAATATGTATTAGACATGTTCTTGTCTGAGATGGCATATGTCTTCATTTTGTTTGAAGTTCAAAGCAATGCTGGCTTCTGAATTTGGATTATGAGCAAATGAATTGTTCTTAGCTTCCAACAAAGATGTCCTGAAGCAGGGCTGCTCAGAACAAAACTGTGTTGTCTGCATTGTGGCTTTTCTTTTTATTGACTATTTCATTATGTATGAGGACATGTTCCACCTTTGTTAACCAGTCTGCTTACTCTTGCTAAATATCATATTCTTAAAAGGCTTTTGGAATTGAAAACAATCTAACACTCTGTTGAGATTTGTGACTGTCATCCTTCTAGTTAGAATTGCTTACAGATTGTGCAACAGTAGCAGTGATGCATCCGTAATAGCTGTCAGCCAGGATGGTCATTAAGCACTGTCTGCAGTCGAGTCCTGTGCCAGATGGCACCTCAGGAACACAAGACAGAGCATTTGAAGCTGCCAAGATTTGTTCTGTGCCCTTTTAACTTAGAGCTGGTGAAAAAATAAAATAAAACAAAAAACTTCTGAGAGTAAAATTCCTAGCAGTAGCTTTCTAGCCTTAGGCCTTCTAGCCTTTTTCGTTTATATACAAAGACAAATCAATCTTCATGTTTAGAAATGGATATTTTCTATTAATCCTGTATCATATACAACATTGCTTAGTTTTATAAATATATTGCTCATCATAAAATGCTGATTTTTTTTCAGTGTTTTGCAGCATGTTTAGCAGATCCTTCAACCAACATTTCTGATAATTTTTGAAACTAATTTTTCTCTTTTCTCATATCTGAAAATTGTGTCAGACATGAATTTGCAAGCTATTTTTTGTATTTGTATGCAATTAATTATTTCAGGACCATTTATTGTATATCTAATTCTCATGTTTTTGAAATTCCATATTGATTACACTAAATTGTCTGATATATGAGAGTTTCTTTTTAGGATATTAATTGTGAGTGAAAGTATGTGTTATTTTTCATACTAGTAGTGCATACTCTTTTGATTCTTATTTTATTGAAACACATTTTAAATTAGGTAGTAAAACCAATTCTTTCTTTTTTATAATAATAATTTTAGCTTTATCTATGTATGAATTCCTCCAAATATAGTTTTGCATTATTTTGTCAAGTTCTTTAAGAACATACCCTGTTAGAATAGTGGTAGACATTGCAACACATGTGCATGCTGATTTTGTGATAGCTGAAGAAAACAAAGAAACTTTTAATTGAATAAATAATTATTTCACAATTTGGATTGCCGTCTCCCTGAAAACTGTTTCTCTTTTTAAGATGTAAATATATTTAATTTAATAAGTACAACCGTAGAACATGCCTGTCGCCTAACAATTACTCTAGCAAAAATATTGTAAAGGAAATCTAACCAAGAGAAGTTCACCTACTCCATGCTACTCCCAATCTTCCTTTTATAGTAAAAAGACACATACTATAATATTAGGCCTGCAATGACTTTACATAATAGCTGAGTGAGTCCTTGAGAGGATGCTACTGCAGGATTAAAGATATTTTCACATTTTATTTAAGGAATTTCAGAAGCTGGTAGTGACAGAGCATTGGAATCATTGAGAAATAAATTGTTTGGGGAGCTGTGATGATTTGGAGGGCTGCTTAATAAAAAGGTTTTTGGAGGGAGTGAACACCTGAGGACCAGGGAGATGGGTTACATGTTGATCTCAAAGGGAACTGTTTCCTGGTAAAGGGTCTAAATGCCTAGTAGCAATTCCTTTGAGACTCAAAGGAATTTCAATATAATAAATAGTTTTTGAACAAATTAATAAATTAATTACTTGTACTTGTCCTCCAATTTCTTTCTAAAATTACTGCAGATCCTCTTCACCTAGACTTTCCATTGTGGTAACTATGGAGAGAGTGAAGGAATAGCATAGTAAGATGAAGGGACAATGGTCTCATCTTACTCATTACTTTCAGGGTAATAGAGTCTTACTTGAAGTTTCAGGTAGTAACTAAATGTAGGGAAAGGGAGCCCAGAAGGAAACTAGCAGAGTTCTCAGGATTTTCATAGAGAGAGATATTTTATAGTTTATTTTTTATCACACAATACATACTTTTAGACTTGTTATATGCCAAGTACTCTGAGTGCTAGGGATACAGCCAAAAGGAAAATTTACAACAGTAGGTGACCTCATGGAATTAATATATTAGATGAGAAACAACTAAAAATCAAAATTAAGAGAAAAATATATAATGCATCACTTGAAAATTGATGTGGGAAGAAGTAAAACAGCAGCAAGGAATAAGAAATGCTGAGAAAGTAAGAGAAAATGAGGCCAGAGAGGGAACAGTTTGTCAGATCACTTAGCAAATAACTATGGCTTTTATTCTGAGTGAGTCGTAAACTTACTGGAAAGTTTCCGGCAGGAAAGTGTCATGGTCTGAATTTTGTTTCTAAAATGATCTCTCTGACTGCTTGGTTATACAGTAGAGGCTGGACTTGATGGCTCATGCCTGTAATACCAACACTTTGAGAGGCCGAGGTGAGCAGATCACAAGGTCAGGAGTTCCGAGACCAGCCTGACAAACATAGTGAAACCCCATCTCTACTAATAATACAAAAATTAGCTGGGCATGGTAGCATGTGCATGTAATCTCAGCTACTCAGGAGGCTGAGGCAGGAGAATCACTTCAACCTGGGAGGTGGAAGTTGCAGTGAGCCGAGATTGTGCCACTGTACTCCAGGCTGGATGACAGAGCAAGACTTTGTCTCTCTCTCTCTCTGTATATACATACAGTACTCTCTACTGTATACACACACACATGCACACACACACACACACACACACACACACACACACATATATTAGGATGTCAGATTAGGCTGTAAGCAGTGGAAATGGTGAATAATTTCAGAATTTGAATATTTCTAAAGCAGAGCAGACAGGATTTAGTTAAATATTACATATGAGGTGTATATATGAAGCTATTGTTCTACAGCAATAGAATTGGAATTAACTGAGTGGCAAAAACATAAAAGGCAACAGATTTGTTTGGACATAGTAGAATTCAGGAGATTAGTTTTGAACGAATTATAGTTGAGCTGCCCATTAGATATTTAAGTGGAGACTTTGTGCAGACAGTTTGGATATCTGAATTTGATTTAGTAGGAGGGAGAGAACCTGGACAGAAATGTAAATCTGGGAGTTTTAGATATAATAATGCTTTATATTATATATAATATGTATAATTGTGTATTAATATATTTATTATATATTAATATATCACATATAATTAATATGTATAATGTATTAATTACTAGATATTATATGTAATATATAAAGTATTGATAATACTATATAATAATATTATATATTATATAGAAAGTATTTAAAGCCGTAAAATGGGATGAAATCGCCAAGGCAGTGACTGTAGATACAGGTGAGGGCTGACAAATGAGCCAGTGATACTACAATATGAGCTTTGAGGATGAAGTAGGATCTGCAGAAGAAACTGAGGAGGAGCATCATTGGCTTAGGAGAAAGACCTATAGAGTGAGGCATCAAGGAAGCTAATTGAAGGATCAGAATGGACAGTCTGTACCAAGTGGTGTTGATAGGCCAGTGAGATGAGGACTGAGAGTTTGCATCAGTGGTAGCAGCAAGTAGATCACCAACACCCTGGCTGAGATTGTTGTTAGTAGCATGGTGGGTATCAGAAAGACAATGAGAGGAGAACATTGAAAATAATTGTTATATACAACTGTTTTAAAAGGTTTTGCTATAGGCTAGTACCTGGAGAGGAAAGTGGGGCTAAAAAGAGATTTATGGCTTTGTTCTTTTTTGCTTGCTTTGTAAGGTAGAAGAAATAGCACATTTTTATGCTGATCAGATGGCCCCGTGTAGAAGAAAAAGTAGAAGATGTGCAGAGTAGGGTGGAGGGGAATTGCCTGAGTCCTATATAGACTAGAAGAGATGAAATCTAGTGCCAAAGTAGAATTTAGTAAACAACAGGAATTATAAGCCCATATATTTGAGCCACTATTTAAGCCCTGAAAAGGGAAAGAAGAAATTTAAGTATCTTAAATAGACTAGGATTTTATTTTGCAGCTTGGTTTTTTTAGTCATTAGAGGCATTTTACAGCATTTCCTTTAATTTAGTGCAATTTTCATCAGGTTTTATATCAGCACAATGCTCAATTCATAAGCTCAATTTACAACCTATCCAAATTTTTTGCTTGTTGCAGAGTTGTTTCCATATCATGTCAACAGTTGAAAAATAGATTCTATGTGGAAGAGAAGAAAACTTTATTTATCAGTAAAGTAGAATTATCCCCTGAGAAATAGTGAGACCATGTGAAAAATTGAGATCCAAATCTAAATAACTACTCTGTGCTCTAAGTACTGAGATGGTATAAAGATGTCAGCCTAACTCCACCATATGGAGATTGCTTTCTCACTCTATATGTTCATATAGTTCTGGACAATTAGATGTGCAAAATGAGAGTCTACCTCACCCTAGTCATAGTGATTAGATCAGAAGAGAAAATTCACCCAAGTTGAATTAATGTTACTTCCTTGAGAATTAGAAAATTGCACCAATTCCAGTATTGACTGATCTTTTAAATGATAGAAAACATGGAATAGCTATGTCTTATGTTTACTGGACTGGCAAAAAAGGAAATTGTGCCCCCCGCCCAAAACATGGAATAGTGCAGAACTATTTGGAAAAGCAAAGATAAAAGATTCAGAGAACACTAAGATTCCAATGACTGCTCATTAGCATATTTAAGCACATTTCTTAATCTTGACCTAGTGTTCCACATCCTCATAGGACTAAGAAGAGAGAAGAATACCAGAGCTAATGGGTCAACATGCTTACGTAGAGGGACACTGCACAATAACACTGACATGGGAGATGTCATGGAGTGTATAGATAGAAAGTCAAGTTTCAATTAAGCTCAAGTTTAGAAAAGAACTTTCAGTCAAGAAATTGAGAATATAAAGGGTTTCCAGAGAGCACATTAAGGATAGTCAAGAAATAGCTGACAGAGATTAATCAGAAGGGGGTAGTAGTACAGAGTAGGATTGGAGTTAGTTGCTGGATTAGATAGAGGGAACACTGATCGCATTTTGGGAAGTGAATGATGGTAAGACTAGGTGGGCATGGAGTTATTAACTGTACAGTAGAACTGTGATAATTTTGTACCACTAAGAATCTGACAAGAAATTGTTATGATGTATAATATTGTCTTCAGAGCTTCTGTACAGCAAAAGAAACAATCATTAGAGCAAACCAGCAACCAACAGAATGGGAAAAAATTTTTGCAATCTACCCATCTGACAAAGGGCTAATATCCAGAATCTACAAAGAACTGAAACAGATTTACAAGAAAAAAACAAACCATCCAAAAGTGGGAGAAGGATATGAACAGACACTTTTCAAAAGAACACATATATGAAGCTATCAAACATATGAAAAAATGCTCATCTTCACTGGTCATTAGAGAAATACAAATCAAAACCACATTGAGATTAGTTAGAATGGCAATCTATTGCCATTAGAATGGTGATCATTAAAAAATCTGGAGACAACAGATGCTGGAGAGGATGTAGAGAAATAGGATTACTTTTACAGTGTTGGTGGGAGTGTAAATTAGTTCAACCATTGTGGAAGACAGTGGACGATTCCTCAAGGATCTAAAAATAGAAATTCCATTTGACCCAGCAATCCCATTACTGGGTATATACCCAAAGGATTCTAAATCATTCTATTATAAAGACACATGCACACATACATTCATTGTGGCACTGTTTACAATAGCAAAGACATGGAACCAACTCAAATGCCCATAAATGATAGACTGGACAAAGAAAATGTGGCACATATACACCATGGAATACTATGCAGCCATAAAAAACGATGACTCTGTGTCCTTTGTAGGGACATGGATGAACCTGGAAACAATCGTTCTGAGCAAACTGACACGAGAACAGAAAATCAAACACTGCATGTTCTCACTCATGGGCAGGTGTTGAACAATGAGAACATTTGGACACAAAGAGGGGAGCATCACACACTGGGGTCCACTAGGGGGGCTATGGAAGGGATAGTGGGAGGGAGGGTGGGGGAGAGATAACGTGGGGAGAAATGTCAGGTATAGGTGATGGGGGGATGGTGGCAACAAACCACCTTGCCAGGAATGTACCTATGCAACAGTCTTACATGATCTGCACGTGTATCCCAGAATCTAAAGTACAATAAAACAAAGTAACCCATAAAAAATAGTAATATTGTCAAAACTTGTTTCCTTTGATTGCCTAAAAAAAGACCAGCCTTTTAGCCTCATTTGCACTTACTTTCTAATTTCTGAAGAAACTAGTCTTCAATGCAGGGATCAATGAATGTTTGTCCTGGTTTCAAAGGATGGAAGGGTTTAGCTCTGGGAATGAGTTGCTTTCCTGTAATGTCTGTGACTCTTCTCTAAGGATTTTAATAGGAAGTCAAACTAAATGCCTAAAAATGAGCACAGCTCTATTTAATCCACATTCTGAAAATCTTTCACCTATAAACAGGTAGAAGGTAGAAGAAACTGCAACTGGTAACATTGCTTTTGCTAGTAAATTTACTGTAAGGAATAAAATATTTCTTTTCAATTTTAGAGCTCAATATTAAATGTTAGGATGAAGCATGGGAATGAACAAAGGAGAAACAAAATAGTCTTTGTGTAAATTAAGTTTGCCCTCTAAATCATCCTCAGTAATTACACTAGGGCAATCAATTTAGCATTTAATTAATTATCAATATTTTAATTTAAGGTGAAGTTTTGGACAACATGGTTTTGGAACAAAGAGAACTTAGTTTAACTTTGAACTCTGCCTCCTAGGCTATGGTAAATTACAGGAGCCATAGAGACGTTCAATTTCATCATTCGTTAAAGAAGGTCATTTTCTATTTCACAGATTTTTTTCCTGCAGTTAATTATTCAGTACATCTAATATACCTCACAAAAAAAAATCATCCCAGAATAACCCTTGATTAAATACTTGGTTCCTGCCCTCATTTCTTAAGCAGCAGACAGTGACCATGGGCACCACATAGCTACTTCATCATGAGTGGGGCTGACTGTTGCCATGCTCACACTACTTAATAGTGGCCAATTAATTTTAGAAATGACAGGTTCTTAAAGACCTATTTATTTAAATTCTCTGTATTTATTGTGTTTGACACAGATAATAATATGAAAAAAAATAATTATTTTTTATCACAGTCAAAATGGCTTCCCCAAATTCACTCATCGTTCTTTCCCGTGAACATAATAGCAGGAACATACTGTTATGTCTAGTCTTCTTAAAATATTCTGAAACTGAGCAATTCTTTTTTGGTGAGCACAATTCAACATGTTAATTATATACTTATTGCTATTGCCATTATTTAAAATATTTTTCTAACATGTTAACACTCAAATATATCTCAGTTTTTTACCTTGTTATGAAAAGAAAATAATTTGAGATTATGGTCACAGATATTTATGAACTGGGAATTAAAAGGCATGACTAATATAATTGGCAAGCAATTTCCCTTACTTTTCCACATATGGAAAAAGCCATGGTTGCTGCTCTTAAATTAACTAAGCTTAATATTAAAATCAGGTAAAGTAACCAAGTCATGTTTCCCTCTCATTTTGCAGTGCTCAGTGATGTTTTACAAAACTGAAAACTTTACCTTTTCATTCATTTGCTGTATGAATTAAACATTAACAAGAATTGAATGAGCTTAAAGCCTAAGAAAAAGGTCATTATACTCCAGGGAAAACTGAAGGTTATTATTTTATGCTATTTTTCTATAGCATTGTAATTCACCACTTAAGTAATCCAGATGGAATATTGATACAGCCAGGTGAGACAAAGTCAACAGCAGGCCTAATTAATCTCTTAATAGGAACTCTCTCAATCCTAACCTCATTATTAGGATTTAGGCTTTTCCATAACACTTTTGACAAAGTATTCTTTAAGCTTTATATATTTTCTGAGGTTACCATTCCATTACTGAAAAATCTGATCTATGCCTTATTCATTGATGAGATTTTTAACTAATCACAATTTGCGTTCATAAATTACACTTAACTAACTGTTGTTATTTGTCAAGGTTTGAGAGATAAATATAAAATTACTAATCTTAGTATTGATGACTGAAATTGAACTACCAAAACAGTAAAATAATTTGATTTCTTTCTCAAAGAAAAATAAGTAGAGAAATCAGTTAAGAAAAATTAACATTTAAAAACTTTGTTATCAGGGTAATGAGTTGTTTTATATTTGAATTTTAAAGCCAGTAGTGTAAAGGATGATTCATAGGTTGGAAAATGGTTTGTGCTATTTCAGCTTAAATTGGCACCAAAACAAAGCTGCTAAAATTGTTAAAATTTTGGGTTATTACCTCTTAAAAAGTCTTTGTAAAATTGATTCATAGAAGGCATACCTTTTCTGTAAGAAATACTTGGAAGCTTTTTTGCTATTAGATATTATAATATGTATGGATAATGATGACCAGGTTATTATTACATTTTGGGCTGATTACAAAATATTAGTAGCTGGTACTTTTTCTCTAATATTATCGTGATTCATTGAAGTGTTAGTCATAATGTAAAAATACATTAAATAACCTATTGGCAAACTAATTTAATGAAAACTTTATAATAATGTAGTTGATATAAGTTTACCATATAAAGATAATGACAAGAAAATAAACCTAGTGGTAATAGAATGATATGTTTAACAACTTCAATAAAGTGGCTTTTTGAAAAGACAATCACATTGGGAAAATGTTTTAAAATGTAACAAGGAGACATTTGGTTCAGAGATAATAGGATTTAATCCACAAGATGATGGGACATTGTGATTAAAAGGAAAAAAAGTCTATAATATGAAATAATACCTAGGATTCCCTAGAGGGCAGATATTATAGTTAATAGATTACAGTTCTCCGTATTACAATGACATTACATTCAATGATGACAAAAGAAAAAAAAAAAACATGGACTTGAAGTTCTGTTTGTACTTACCAAATTGTTGATGTTAAGGGTAATTAGTATCAAGAAACTCTCTCTGCTCAAGCTCTTGAAAATGAAGCTAAAAAGCAATAAATTAATTAGATCATATTTAAAACTTTCAACTAGTAATAAAGGCATTTCTGAGGAAGACAATTATACAAACTAAAATTAAACACAATTAGATAAGTCAAAACATGAGATATGTATCATAAAGGCTATAGATTTTATTTCCAGTTAAATCAGATATGCCATACCTTGTTTGTGTACTAAATATTACACTTTGAAATCAACTGACTAATAGAGAAAACAAACACGATGTTTAGTAGTCATGATTTTCAATAAATATAATTAAAATTATAAATGTAAATAAACTGGTATGCAGCATGGTCCTGTGTATAAGAAATAAATTTTTCAGGATAGGTCAAATTCTGGAATGTCCTTCTGATCTCTAATGCCTGCCTGCACTGTTAGTCATTTTCTTGCATCATCCTTTATCTTTAAATAAAAGCGTTATATGAGTGTACCCTGTAAGTCCAGTGAGTACTTTCAAATATCTGAAGTAAGGAAAACAATCTAGCTGCACACTGCAAGAAGTGGGAAATTGAAAATTTAACTCATGCTGGGTATCACAACCAAGATTTTGATTTAATTGTTTTGGGGTGTGGCCTGGATTGTGAGAAGTTTAGAAGCTTCAGAGGTAATTCTAATATGGTGCTTAGAGTTGAGAACCACTGATCTGAACAAAGATTAGGCATGTCCACAGAAGAATCTTTGGGTAATTAGTAAAGCAGGCATTTGGTATAGCTGAGACATCAGACTCTTCCCTATTCCACCCTCTTTGAAAAGAAGAAAACCCTGAGCTTCCGGGTCAGGTCAGGGGACATCTCTAAGCTGTTGTTTTCTTTTGTTTGTTTTATGTGATTTTTACAAAATACACCATCTGAGACAATTCTGGGTCTTAGATATTACCAGTGGATGAAAAACTGTCAGTGCTATAGAAAATTGTATACCTAGAATTTATTTCAGAGTTTTTGATCATGAACAATGTTGTTTTATATAGAAGAGGGAATCCACACTCTGGGAAGCTTCATCAGTGAAGTACACAGCATCTTAGGACTGTTGAAGTGGATGTTATTAAAGAGATGGCTTATACCATCTTCTCATTCTAATCAATACCCCCAATAAAGAAGTTCTTGCTTAAAAAGCTGAGGAATCAATTTTGCCAAATTAGATTGGTCTCACAAGGTAATGGAAGGAAGTGAAAATTAGACTCAGTCCTAAGTAAGAGTACAGAAGTCTATAGGGGTATTGCTTTTTATTTCTGCTCTAAAGTTTTTTTTTCTTTTTCACATAAATTTAAATATAAATGTGCAGTTATATCATAATACATTTCTAATTTTTATCTGTTGTATAGATATTTAGACCACAAATTGTTTGGAACATATTTGCTAGTTCTTAAAATTAATAACTAACTGCAAACATAACTGTTTCCAATTATTTTTCACGTCATTACAAATACTCAAAAATAGTTTTATCTGCTTTATATTCAGAGAAATTTCCACTTAAATATTTCTTTAAAAAATTATTTCATAGAGCATTGTTATTTTTCCCTTTGGTGCCTAATTTTTTTTCAGGGTGGGTAAGAGCTACGTTCTTTTATATTAAAGCCATTGCTTTTGTCTCCCTTTACTCTATAAAAACAGGATATATTTAAATAGGCCTAGTTTGGAAAAGTAGTTTTTAGAGAGAAATAAAGACAATAAAACTGTACAGGCAATCATGTCTATTTCTTCTAGACTTTAATTATTTTTTACCTTAAAATCTTATATTTTAATCAAATAAGAAAGCAAAGTCAAAAATGGTTTTAAATATAAAATTTTATCTTTGATTTCTTAGGCAGCAATAGTTGATAAGCAAATAGGTTTCATTAGGAGATAAAATATACTTTTCAAGAACAGAGAATCTTAATTTATTATTATTATTTATTACACAATACCATCTAGGTAGAGATAAAAATTCACTATGAACAGCTCTAGCCTAATTTTCAGGGAGATATATATATACACACACACACACACACACACACACATACACACACACACACGCACATATATATTTATATGGGAAGTACGTTTAGTAATATACTTACTTGCAAAAGAGAAGCCATATGCATTACATGGGTACATTTTAATGTCTACAGCCTACAGCATGCTCTTGGTCTAGATCCATAATGAACAATGAAATCAGGAATTGATTTCTGCCACTGCCTCTTGGATGACATTTATAATTTGCTACTGCTTGTTGTTACATTACATCTCAGTTTTCTAATTAAACTTTACAATCCTTAAGAACATGAAATGTTTCACTTTTCACTTTCCATAAATACCTAGAGCACTGTCTAAGTATGCCAACTTAATTATTCCTGTAGTCTGAAGCTGCCCTAAAGTAGTTGAAATCTAGCCAAAAGGTCACAGATTTTTAGTCTTGGAAAAGACCTCGAGAGACACTCCTGTTCATATGCCTGACTTTGGCACACTGAATACTCTTTGTTTTCAGGCAGATAGCATCTGGGCTTACATGTATTTCTACTCTAAAAAGCAATGAATGAATATTCCGTGTTTCCATCTAAAGACTCAATATTTCCTGTGTAACCGGGCAATATAACCCTGGTTAGACCCTATCCTCTGCCTTCCATACTTTGTTGCATTCTCTCTCCCACAAACTTCTCTTCTAAATTTACTTCTGTTCTCAAGATATACACCATTTATGAGCATTTTCTTGATGCTCAGGATGAATCAATAAAATAAATATAGAGGGATATCACTTAAAATATCTATTAACAATTATGGCACAGGCCCAATCTTATTGCTAGAGTGTGAGCAATAAATAAATCAGTGCCCCCTACATTTAACTCTGTGGCCATATTGGTGCACACCAACTAAATATCAGCCTTAAAAATATACAGTCTCTTAGAAAACATAAGAATTAAAGAGAATCAATTCTGAAGACTGTATTTGTTTCCTAGAGTTGCTATAACAAATTGTCACAAACGTGACAGCAAAAACAAACAGAAATATATCTCTCCAGTTCTAGAGGCCAGAAGTCTTTAATCAAGGTGTTGGCAGGGATTAACTCTGTCTGGAGACTCTAAAAGATAATCTATTCCATGCTTTTATTTAACTTCTGTCCCCAACTCTTGATGATCCTTGGTTAAGGGATTAATTGTTTCAATGTCAGCCATAAACTTTACATAGACTTCTCTGTGTATGTCCAATTTCCCTCTTTTTTTTTTTCTTGACACCAGTAAAAGCCCAACCTAAATTTAGAATAATCTTAAATTAAGATTCTTAATTACATCTGTAAATTCTCTAATTTAAAATGAGATCACATTCATGGATACTGGGGTTTGGAACTTGGATATTTTATTTTGTGAGACACAATTCAACCCACTATAAAGAACATACATCCTGGGTGTTTTACATAAAGTCACATCTTAAATCTTAATTTTATATAATAAGTCAAACATTGTTCACTCTTTTTTTCGTGTGAGAACACTAAAGCTTAAAGAAATTCAGTGCCCATTATATTAGAGCGTTTGCATTGCCATAAAATAATACCTGAACCTGGGTAATTTATCAAGAGAAAAGATTTATTTTGACTGACAGTTCTGCAGGCTGCATAGGAAGTATAGCACCAGCATCTGTTCCTTGTGAGAGTCTCAGGGAGCTAATAATTACAGCAGAAGATGAAGGGGAGCACGCACATCACATGGTGAGAGCAGGAGAAAGAGAAAGGGGAGAGGAGGTACAACACTCTTTTAGATAACTCGATCTCATGTTAATTCAGTGCAAGAATGCACTCATTATAACAAGGAGGGTACCAAGCCATTCATGAAGGATCTGCCCCATGACTTAAATACCTCCTGCCAGGCTCAACATCCAACATTGGAGATTACATTTCAACATGAGATTTAGAGGAGACAAACATCCAAACTACATCATTCCATCCTTGGCCCTCCAAATCTAACATCCTTCTTACAAAGCCAAATACAATCCTGCCTTCCCAATAGTCTCCAAATGTCTTAAATTGTTTCAGCATTAACTTAAAGTCCAAAGTCTTATTTGAAAGGCAAAGTAAGTTCCTTCCATTTATGAGCCTGTAAAATCAAAAATAAGTTATTTACTTCCAAAATACAATAATGGTATAAGAATTGGGTAAACATTGTGATATGGTTTGGCTGCTTCTCCACCCAAATCTCATTTTAAATTGTAACTCCCATCATTCCCCTGTGTTATAGGAGGGACCCCATGGGACATGATTCAATTATGGGGAAAGTTTTCCCCATACTGTTCTTATGGTGGTGAATTTATCTCATGAAATCTGATGGTTTTATAAAGAGAAATCCGTTTCATTTGATTCTCATTCTCTCACTTGCCACTGCCATGTAAGAAGTGCCTTTCACCTTCTGCCATGATTATGAGGCCTCTCTAGTCACATGGAACTGTAAGTGCATTAAACCTCTTTCTTTTGTAAATTGCCCAGTCTCTGGTGTGTCTTTAGCAGCAGGAAAAAGACTAATACAGTAAATTTGTACCAATAGAGTGGACACTACAGAAAAGATATCCAAAAATGTGGAAGCAACTTTGGAACTGAGTAACAGGCAGAGGTTGGAACAGTTTGGAGGGCTTAGAAGAAGACAGGAAAATGAGGGAAAGTTTGCAACACCCTAGAGACTTGTTGAATAGCTTTGACCAAAATGCTAAAAATGATATGGACAATGAAATCCAGGCTGAGATGATCTCAGGTAGAGATGAGGAACTTTTTGGGAACTGGAGAAAAGGTGACTCTTGTTATGTTTTAGCAAAGAGACTGGTGGCATTTGTCCCTATCCTAGAGATTTGTGAAATTTTGCACTTGTGGGAGATGATTTAGAGTATCTGGCAGAAGAAATGTCTAAGCAGCAAACTATTCAAGAGGTAACTTACGTGCTGTCAAAAGCATTCAGTTTTAAAAGGGAAGCAGAGGATAAATGTTTGGAAAATTTGCAGCCTGATGATGTGATAGAAAAGAAAAACCCATTTTCTGAGGAGAAATTCAATCTGGCTTCAGAAATTCGCATAAGTAACGGGGAACCAAATGTTACTTGCCAAGACAGTAGGGAAAATGTGTTCAGGGTATGTCAGAGAACTTTGTGGCAGCCCCTCCCATCACAAGTCTAGAGACCTAGGAGGAAAAAATGATCTCATGTGCCAAGCCCAGGGAGCTTCCTGCTGTATGCAGCCTAAGGACTTGGTACCCTGTGTCCCAGATGCTCTAGCCACAGCTAAAAGGGGCCAAGGTACAGCTTGGGTCATGGTTTCAGAGGGGGCACGGCCCAAGCCTCGGCAGTTTCCACGTGATGTTGAGCCTGCAAGTGCACAGAAGTCAAGAATTGGGATTTGGGAACCTCTGCCTAGATTTCAGAGGATGTATAGAAACACCTGGATGTCCAGGCAGAAGTAAGTTTGTTGCAGGGATGGGGCTCTCATGGATAACCTCTGCTAGGATAGTGAGAAAGGGAAATGTAGGGTTGGAGCCCCCACAGAGAGTCCCCACAGGAGCACTGCTGAGAGGAGCTGTGAGAAGAGGGCCACCATCATCGAGACCTCAGAATGGTAGATCCACTGACAACTTGCACAGTGTGCTTGGAAAAGCTGCAGACACTCAATACCAGCCTGTGAAAGCAGCCAGGAAGGATGCTGTACTTTGCAAAACCATAGGGGCAGAACTGCTCAAGACTATGGGAACTCACCTCTTGCATCAGTGTGCCCTGAATGTGAGACATAGAGTCAAAGGAGATCATTTGGAATTTTAAGATTTGACTGTCCTGCTGGATTCCAGACTTGGATGATATCTGTAGCCCCTTTTTTTTGGCCAATTTCTCCCATTGGCAAAGGGTATATTTGCTCAGTGCCGGTACTCCCGTTGTTAGCTACTAGGAAGTAGCTAACTTACTTTTGATTTTACAGGTTCATAGGCAGAAAGGACTTGGCTTATCTCAGATGAGACATTGGACTGTGGACTTTTGAGTTAATGCTGAAACGAGTTAAGACTTTGAGGGACAGTTGGGAAGGCATGATTGGTTTTGAAATGTGAGGACATGCGATTTGGGAGGAACCAAGGAAGAATGATATGGTTTGGCTGTTTCTTTACCCAAATCTCATCATGCGTTGTAGCTCTCATAATTTCCACATGTTATGGGAAGGACATGGTGGAGATAATTGAATCATGGGGGAGGTTCCCCCATACATTTTTCATGATAGTCTCACAAGATCTCCTGGTTTGATAAGGGGAAACTCCTTTCATTTGGTTCTTATTCTCTCTTTTGCCACCATGTAAGAAGTTACTTTCACCTTCTTCCATGATTGAGGGCTTCCTTGCCATGTGGCACTGTAAGTCCACTAAACCTCTTTCTTTTGTAAATTGCTCAGTCTCAGGTACGTCTTTATCTGCTGCATGAAAACAGACTGATACATGTTCTCATTTCAAAAGGAGAAATTAGCCAAAAGAAAGGGGCATCAGACCACATGCAATTCTCTGAAACCCTGAAGGGCAGGCATTAAATTTCAAAGAAAGCACCAAAATAATCCTTGCCTCTATGTCCTGCATCCAGAGCACACTGAGGTAAGGGGTGAGCTCCTGAGGCCCTGGGCAGCTCTGCCCTGTGTCTTTGCCAGGTGCAACTTCCGTGGCTGTTTTTATGGTTTGGAGTTGAATGCTTGCAGATTTTGTAGGCTGAGGTTGCAAGCTGCTTTGGCTTTACCATGGAGTCTGGAGGGTGGCAGACCCATTCAGACAGCTCCTCCGTGCATTGCCATACTGGAAACTGTGTGGGGCTCCACCTCCACATTTCCCCTCAGCACTGCCCTAGCAGAGACTCTCTGTGAGAGCTCTGCCCTGCAGCATGCTTCTGCCTGGGCAACCAAGCTTTTGGATACAACCTCTGAAATCTAGGTGGAAGTGCCAAACCTCCTCAGTCTTGCATTCTGCATGCCAGCAGGCTTAATATCATAAGGAATCACCAAGGCCTATGGCTTGTGCTCTCTGGAGTGGCAAACCAAGCTTTATCTGAAATCCTTTGAGCTACAGCTGAAGCTGGAATAGTGTATCAAGGATAAGCAGGGCAATGGAGCCCTTGGCATGGCCTATGAAACTTTTCTTTTCTCCTAGGCCTTGGTTGGGAAGGAGGTCTATGATGACAGGACCTGTCTCCAAGATCTTTGAGATACCCTGAAGTCTTTTTCTCATTGTCTTTGGTAGAACTTGGCTCTTTTTTAGTCATGCTTATGTCTCCAGCAAGTGGTTGCTCCACAGTCCTCTTGAATTTCTTCCTTGAAAATGATCTTTTCTTCCCTATCACATCACCAGATTGTGAGTTTTCCATTTTTTTCACTCTGCCTTCCTTTTAAATATAAGTTTCAACTTCAAGTCTTTGATTTGGTCCCATATTTGATTTAGGATATTAGAAACAGAAAGGCCACACCTTCAATGCTTTGCTCTTTAGAAATTTCTTTTGCCAGATACCAACTCATTACTCTTAAGTTCAGAGTTCCACAGATACTTAAGATGTGGACACAATGCAGCCAAACACTTTGCTAGGGTGTAACATGGGTGACCTTTGCTCCAGTTTCAAATAAAATCCTTACTTCCAGTTGAGATCTCATCAGCCTGACCTTCACTGTCTATATTTCTATCAGCATTTTAGTCACAACCAATTAATAACTTTCAAAGAAGTTTCAAACTTTTTTCTGTCTTTCTGTCTTCTTTTGAGCCCTTTAAACACTTCCAACCTTTGCCTATTACCCATTTCTAAAGCTGCCTCCACATTTATAGGTATCTTCATAGCAAAACTTCTCTCTTGGGTACCAATTTTCTGTGTTAGTTCATTTGCATTGCTATAAAAGAATACCTGAAATGGAATAATTTATAAAGAAAAGAAGTTTGTTTTGACTCATGATTATGCAGGCTATACAGAGAGCATGGTGCCAATGTGTGCTCCTAGTGAGGACCTCAGGAAACCTACAATCATGGCAGAAGGTGAAGGGGAAATGGGTTCATCATATGGAGAAAGAGGGAGCAAAGGTGGCGGGGAGTGTCACATGTTTTTGAACAACCAGATCTTGTCTGAACTCATTACCAGGAGTAGGGCACCAAGCCACTCATGAAAGATCCACTCCATGATTGAAACACCTCTACCAGGCCTTGCCTCCAACATTAGAGATTGTATTTCAACATAAGATTTGGAGGGGACACACATCCAAACTATATCACCCATCAAAAGAGTATCTTTAAAATGTAGAATTAGAGCTTACCTCTCTGGCTAAAACTTTAAGCTTTCTCTCTTATAGCAAGCAAAGCAACTGAGCAAGAAATGAAATCAGACTCATGATAAGGAGATAAAATACAAAGACATTTTATTTTTTCTCTATTATGGTTTGATTTCAAGGATATATTAAATCTGATTATAGATTTAGAAATTATTACGAGCAGGGGTATACATTATTATTATTATTGCAGTGGAGAGTCTTAAAAATAGATGAATGTTATTGAACATAATCATAGACAACTAGACAACTGAGTGGAGAGGAAGATCAACATGAAGCCTGGCTGAGGAGAATGAAGAGAAGTGTGATGACAGAGAATAGCCCAGGCTTAGTATGACATTTTTAGGTTTGCAGAACTCATATGGTCTGGCTGTGTGTCCCCAAGTAAATCCCATTCTTGAATTGTAATCCCCAAATATTGGGGAACCTTGTAGGAGCATGAGGGCCATCCCCCCATGCTATTTTCCTGATAGTAAGTTTTCATGAGATCTGATGGTTTTATAAGGGGATTTCCCCTTCGCTCTCTCTCATTCTTCTCTCTCCTGACATCTTGTGGAGAATGACATGTTTGCTTCCCCTTCCACCATGATTGTAAGTTTCCTGAGGCTTCCACAGCCCTGGGGAACTGTGAGTCAATTAAACCTCTTTTCTTTATAAATTACCTAATTTCAGATATGTCTCTATTAACAGCATGAGAACAGATTAATATAGTAAATTTGTACTAGAAGTTAGGTGCTGCTGTGAAGATACCCCAAAATGTGGAAGTGACTTTGGAACTGGGTAACAGGAAGAGGTTGGAACAATTTGGAGGGCTCAGAAGAAGACAGGAACATATGGGAACCTTTGGAATTCCTAGAGACTTGGAGGATTCAGAAGACAAGAAGATGTGGGAAAGTTTGGAACTTCATAGAGACTTGTCAAATGACTTTGACCAAAATGCTGAGAGTGATATGGACAATGAAGTCCTGGCTGAGGTGGTCTCAGATGGAGATGAGGAACTTTTTGGGAACTGGAGAAAAGGTCACTCTTGTTATGCAAAGAGACTGGTGGCATTTTGCCCCTACCCTAGAGATATGTGAAACTTTGAACTTGAGAGAGATGATTTAGGGTATCTGGTGGAAGAAATTTCTAAGCAGCAAAGCATTCAAGAAGCAGAGCATGAAAGTTTGGAAAATTTGCAGGCTGATGATGTGATAGAAAAAAACCCCATTGGGAAAACTGGCTAGCCATCTGCAGAAAGCTGAAACTGGACCCCTTCCTTACAACTTACACTAAAATTAACTCATATGGATTAAAGATTTAAACATAAAACCTAATACCATAAAAACCCTAGAAGAAAACCTAGGCAAAACCATTCAGGACGTAGGCATAGGCAGAGACTTCATGATTAAAACACCAAAAGCAATGGCACCAAAAGCCAAAATAGACAAATGGGATATAATTAAGAGTTTCTGCACAGCAAAAGAAACAATCATTAGAGTGAACCAGCATCCAACTGAATGGGAAAAAATCTTTGCAATCTACCTATCTGACAAAGGTCTAATATCCAGAATCTACAAAGAACTAAAGCAGATTTACAAGAAAAAAACAAACCCATTCAAAAGTGGGTGAAGGATATGAACAGAAACTTTTCAAAAGAAGACATTTACAAGGCCAACAAACATATGAAAAAATGAACATATGAAACAAACATATGAAAAAGTTCATCATCACTGGTCATCAGAGAATTGCAAATCAAAACCACATTGAGATACCATCTCACACCAGTTAGAATGGCAATCATTAAAAAATCTGGAGACAACAGATGCTGGAGAGGATGTGGAGAAATAGGAACACTTATACACTGTTGGTGGGAGTGTAAATTAGTTCAACCATTGTGGAAGACAGTGTGGCGATACCTCAAAGATCTAAAAATATTAATTCCATTTGACCCAGCAATCCCATTACTGGGTATATCCCAAAGGATTATAAATCGTTCTATTATAAAGACACATGAACACATATGTTCATTGTGGCACTGTTTATAACAGCAAAGACATGGAACCAACTCAAATGCCCATAAATGATAGACTGGACAAAGAAAATGTGGCGAATATATACCATGGAATACTATTCAGCCATAAAAAAGGATGAGTTCATGTCTTTTGCAGGGACATGGATGAAGCTGGAAACCATTATTCTCAGCAAACTGACACAAGAACAGAAAACCAAACACCTGCTCACTCATAGGTGGGTGTTGAACAATGAGAACACACGGACACAGGGAGGGGAGCATTACACACTGGGTACGGTGGTGGGGGCTAAGGGAGAGATAGCAGGGGTTGGGGAGGCTAGAAGAGGTAACATGGGGAGAAATGCCAGTTACAAGTGATGGGGGGATGGAAGAAGCAAACCACCTTGCCAAGTACGTACCTGTGCAAAAATCCTGCATGATCAGCACATGTAGCCTAGAAGAGTACAATTTAAAAAAGTACAGTTAAAAAAAAAATAAAACATTTTCTGGAAGAAATTTAAGCTGGCTGCAGAAATTTGCATAAGTAATGAGGAGCCAAATGCTAATCACCAAGACAATGGGGAAAATGTGTCCAGGGCATGTCAGAGTCCTTCACAGTAGGCCTCCTATCACAGGCCTGGAGGCATAGAAGGGAAAGTGGTTTCTTGGGCTGGGCCCTGGGCCCCAGCCCGCACGCTCTATACAGCCTTGGGACATGGTGCCTTGCGACCCAGCTTCTTCAGCTTCAGTTGTGACTAAAAGCAGCCAATGTATAGCTCAGCCCATTGCTTCAGAGGGTGCAAACCCCAAGCCTTAGCAGTTTACAAGTGGTGTTGATCCTATTGGTGAACAAAAGTCAAAAATTGAGGTTTGGGAACTTTCACCTAGATTTCAGAGGTTTTATAAAAATGATATCTTGGCAGAAGTTTGCAAGGGTGGAGTGCTTATGGAGAATCCTTGCTAGGGCAGTGCAAGAGGAAAATGTAGGTTTAGAGCTCCCACACAGTGTCCTGTAACTGTCCATCATCCTGCAGTTCCCAGAATGGTAGATCCACTGACAGGTTGCACAGTGAGCCTGGAAAAGCCGCAGACAATGCCAACTGTGAAGGCAGCCATTTCACATTTGTGGAGGGCTTATTCTGCAAAGCCACAGGGGTGGAACTACCCAAGGGTGTAGGAGCCCAACTCTTGCATCACTGTGAGCTGGATGTGAGACATGGAGTCAAAGGAGATTATTTTAGAACTTTAAGGTTTAATAACTGCTGTAGTGGATTTCAGAATTGGATGGGGCTTGTAGCCCCTTTGTTTTGGCCTATTTCTCCATTTTGGAATGGGCATATATAACCAATTCCTATACCTCCATTGTATCTTGGATGTAACTAACTTGTTTTTGATTTTATAGGCTCATAGGTGACTAGGATTTGCCTTGTCTCAAATGAGACTATGGACTTTGACTTTTGGGTTAATGCTGAAATGAGTAAAGACTTTGGGGAACTATTGAGAAGGCATAGTTGTGTTTTGAAATGTGAGAAAGATGAGATGTGGGAGGGGCCATGGGCAGAATGATATGATCTGGCTTTCTGGCCCCTCCCACATCTCATCTTGCATTGTAATCTGAATTGTAATCCACATGTGTTGGAGGAGGGACCTCGTGGTAGGTAATTAGATGATGGGGTCAGTCCCCCCATGCTATTCTTATGATAGTAAGTTCTCATTAGATCTGATGGTTTTATAAGGGGCTTCCTTCTTCACTCTCTCTCATTTTTTTCTCTCTCCTGCTGCCTTGTGAAGGACATGTTTGCTTCCCCTTCCATCTTGATTGTAAGTTTCCTGAGGCTTCCCCAGCCCTGCAGAACTGTGAGTCATTTAAAACTCTTTCCTTTATAAATTACCTAGTCTCGAGTATATCTTAATTAGCATGTGAGAACAGACTAATAAAAGAACTGTCATCCCCAACATTTGCATTGGCTTCATCTCCATTTTCAGATATTGTTTCACTATCCTCTAGAAATTTTGACTATATATTTCATTATTGTGTCTCATTAATGTTTCTGAGTCAATTTTCTTCCCAACTTTTAGTTTTTTGGTAGTATAAGCAAGATGTATGGGGTTTAAAAATCATATATAAGTGCGTTATAAATATTATTTTTTAATGGACATATCAATTGTCAATACGGTAGTCTTAGTCTGTATGATATATGTAAATTAATTTTAAAACATAAGACTAATGAACATTTTCTAAATAATAGAAATACTTGAAATAAATTTTTGAATACAGGATTGAAAGTTTTAAAAGTAAAATTCTTATGATAAAGAAGAATAATTTTAAAAGGCTTCCAGGTTAGCAATTCATTTTCTGTACAGAAACCATGTTTAATTTATAAATTAAAAAAAGTAAAAGTGGCTGTGAAAACAAATAATATTTGAATTTATTTGGAGCTCTCTAAATCCTGTTAAGGAATTGGTTGGTTATAATATATGAGCACAGAGGGGACCCATAGAAATTATCTTACGATAAATTTTGAATTTTTAAATGTAAATTATTTTCTGAGTCAAAAGAATTTTCTTTTTAAGCATAATCTTTTAGTAGTAGAATTTTTACATTAAAAAATATATCAAAAACATGTATGTATATTTTCAAGATATTCTGTATTTATATCCTGGAAAATATTTAATTATAAATATTCAACAGTTTTGAATTGAATTCAAGGGAGCAAAACACTGAATACAATAATAAATTAGGGTCTCAGTGTTTAGGCCCCATAAAACATATTTAGATGCAGTTAAATATTATATACATTGTTATATCTAATATATTTGATTAGAAATAAAGTAGGTAACTGATCACAGGAAAGCCGGGTATATTCCTTTTTATTCTGCCTGAAAAGATCTTAAGTTCCAAATATGTTCCCCCTTCCCAACTATAGCTGGCAGTCCTACAGTTGTGTTTTCCAATGTTTGTAGGAATCATGCACTTAATTCAGAGAGAAATAGTATGCTGACAAATGTGGCATCTGATACCAATGCTAGGGTATTTTTCCATATTTTTAATCCCTATGCCATCCTCTACTTCAAACCTTGTACACACAGACTTCCAGATGAGCATGTGTGCATACCCAACATGCATACATGCGTGCACACACACACACACACACACACACACATTCTGTATAACTGATGAATGGTTAGATTTTATATCATTGTGGTCATCTGACCTCTAAGTGTGTCCTATGTCCTCCTCCTTTTCTACTTCCTTCTGTTTATGACACTAAAACTAAAAGGAAACAATAAAGGTGTGTTCAGGACATAGTTCTATCATGCTTATGTTGAAAGGCACATATTGGAGAATTGAAGGATGAACTTCTTAAGCTAAACAAAAATTCTTATGCTTGATATTGCTGCATCTATTTTTTCTTTAAAAGGTGTTTTGGAGTAAGTAAGAATTAAAGGTCTTTAGAACAAAAGACAATAAGTTCATGTTTGATAAATAGCGTCTTTTGTCCTACCTAAGGACAAGTTTATTTTTTTTACCCAATTTATCCTTATGCAATGTCATAGTATTTATTACAAGCAAAATAGAATTTAGCTACTATATATTTTATGAAGACCAAGTCTTAAAGAATACCATAAATAATTTCAAAATTTATACATTGGTTTTAAATGGCAGTTCACTAACAAGATAGCTTCCACAGATAGATTAGAAATTTAGGTGACAGGCAAGAAACAGGAGAAAATATTTCACAAATGCTCATATAGAAGTCGGGTCTTTAAATAAAAGTACAAAGTAGACTTTATAGCTTAGCAGTGAGATTCCCTTTGCCGTAAAGTACCTTACACTGAAATACTTAAACTACTACTGCTGTTTTGAGATAAGATTAAAATTGCTATCTGGGGCTAATTGCCAGGATGTAAGATCAAATTAATATGGCACCAAACTCACAACCTCATTTTGTTACAAACTGGGACAAGTCATTTTAGAACCAATACAACCTAGCAATGTTTAAGTGAAACAGAGTTTAGTAACATGAGCCAACTCAACAACTTCCAGGCCAAAACAGCCAATCATGAAATAACATTTATTAACTGAATCAGACAAAGGAAGAACAACATATCAGGTGGGAAACATCACCACAGATTATTGCAAAACCACCACCTGGACTTACAGATCTAGGCCAACTGGGTAATCATTTTAAATACAATCTATTGTTCATTGCTTTGCTTACAGCTGAAGATCCAAACCAAATGATAGGAAAATCAGAGACTGTGTTTTAAAAGACCAATGTAGCCACTTTCTTGAACTGAATATCAAAAAATAACTCTTGTATTGAACATAAATTAGGTACATACTATGACAGCTAAAGCTTCTTTCCCCCTGCAGCTCACAATTCCTGCTTTACTTTTAAGGCTGGCAAAGTATTTTCTTTGTTTCTGGCTAAACTGCAGTCCTTACTTCTATTTATGCTAAGCTCATATTCTTCGTTCACATTATGAAACTAAACAGGAGATGATTCCTTAATAGAGATAAATATTATTTTTACTAAGGGAATTAAAATCGCAAAGAACAATCGTACAAAACAATCAATATTACCAAAATAAAAACAGTGAAGTAAACAAGCAGAGAAATCATTTAATTTTTTACTTTTACAAAGTTCTTCAGAATTCCTCTTTTCAAGCTGCTAGATAAAGCCATGATAAATTAGAATCATTCTTCCTAATACTCACTTTACTTCCTAACTTGCATTTTGCCTAGAACGAAGCTTGAATATATCGTAAAATATTGCATTAAAGAATGACAAAAGAAACATCAGTTCCTGCGACCCCTGTAACTTACATCTAAAAATAAATATTAGATATAAGTTAGTTCTCTTTGTTTAATGTTTTTTGAAAAACTAACCCATAAATTGTGTCCATAACTTGTAATTAAGAAATGTAGCTGGATAGGAGATTTTCAGGGACTAATAGAGTAATTTGCTTAATTTTTACACTTTTACATACAATCTTCAGTCAATTAGCTTATGTGAAGTATTTTTCTGAAGCATGAAAGTTGAGTTGTAAGAAACTAATATTAATCCTGTTTTTCACCAACATGACTTCAACAATTAATTGCCAAGCATTTTATTTAAATTGTATTTCTATGTGAGTTGAAATTTCAAGTGGAAGTTTTAAAATTCCATCTGTCAAATGCTTACTAGGTTCTCTGAGTGTCCTGTCAAGGTTTCTTGATCTTTTATTCAGCAAGCATGAAGTACCTGCTTGGCTATGAGGTAACTTGAAAAGAGAATGTGAATAACAAGTGGTACATGATTTCAAGGAGTGTAGTTTGACAGAGGACAAAAATATGAACCAATGATCATGATGACAAATGCATGGGAGCCTGGAAATAGAAAGATATCAAAAAAATAAGATCCAGATTTCTGAACCATTGAATGTTATCCTTAATAGGTCACTTACTCTTTAACTGAGATCTCAAAGAAAATATATGGACAAAAGATATGGTCAACAAACAACTAAAAAACCAAACTGCTTCCACTTGAGGCTTTGATATAAAATGCCTTTTTAGATTTTGGCATGATTGGCCCACACAGAAACTTCTCTTCCTGAGGATAGTGGACAGCTTAAGGCTGAGAATCAAAGTGGACAAGATGTTTCCTTTTGCCTATTTGTTTTAAAATGTGCATCTGGACTTAAGTCCTTTATTGACCTCCATGCTGGTGAATAAAATATCTGTCCAAGAAGAGCCTGCAATCCATAAAGAAAATACAAATGGAAGAATAGAGTGATGAGGAAGTGTTTTGCCCCATGCCTTGCAAAGAGCTGGCCTTTGGTTTTTTGCCCTACATACAAGCACTCTGAGGAAATAGGATCAATATCAGTTTGCTTACATATTAGCACGGAAAGGAGGGTCTCAGTAGGCAGACGATAATAATGCTGGATCTTCCCAGGCCTTTTAGGAAAAATGCAAGTCTCCTAAGAGACCAAATCCATATGAAAAGGAGAGTGTAGTACTTGAATAATTTGGAGAAGCACTTCTATTTGGGGGGGTAGAACAACACAAGACTGAGAAAAAGGGAGAACTGGGTACTTCCCTATGGGCTAACAAGTTATAATAGAGAAATATACAAAATGCTATGATGGTTTGATTGGGAATACAGGGTTAAAGTGATCTTCCTGGAGAACTTAGTAAAGGCTTCAACTAAGAGGAAAAGCTCCAGAGTAGGAATCTCAAATATTCCTCTTGACCAGATATGAGTATCTGAGCAAACAGACCTGCTAGTTAGAAACATCCCTGTGTATCTATTTAGTGTTGTACTGTTATCTAAGTGTATAATAATTGTATTACTTTCAGGTACATCCTTTTGGGAGCTAACGTTACCCACAACAACTTTATCTGGATTATATTGATTTGTTCTGCTGCCTTTTCCTTGGCTGAACATTGATTTGTATTCATATTATAGTATCCCCTGAGAATAGTAGTGAGTGCTGATTTATAGAGACCCAAAATTATTCAAAACTGTTTTCACATGATTGTGAATGAGACTATAAAACCATTAGATGCAACTGCTCACCCTCTGATCCTGCCACTGGACATGTCTGCATGTTAAATTGAATTGAGAGATAGATAGAAGGCAATAGAGTTAGAACCAGGAAATCTCAGTCACAACTTCTAGCTCTGTAGATTTAGAAATAGAAAAATTATATCATTCTTCTACTAAGCTCAGTTTTCTGATTTGATTCTCACAAAATTGTGATCATCAAATAAAAGGAACACAAATGAAATTTTATATTGGTATAAGCTAGTTTATTATTAATAGAATAGCATCCATGATATTATCATTTTTTTCCCAAGTTCATTTTTTGGAATTATATGTATAAAGTTAATGGAAACTTTACAAGTTAGATGAAAGATGGAATTAAGCCAGAGAACTGGATATAGTTGGGTAAGATAATAAATATATTCAACCTAAGACTTCTTCACTAAAATATTAAACGCAGTCCTGTACTACTAAAAAATAAAAGATAGAAAACAAAGTAGTAAAAGTTATAATGACAACATGTTCACAATCTCTAATAAAATATAAACATTTCCATAGAGTGAACTTTTGCTTTGAAACTGATTGTATGTTATTCACAAATATCTAAAAATTAATATACATTGAAGGAGAGAATTGTGTTTTAATATACAAGGGTTATCTACTGCAAATGGAACAAAGATCTGTAGTCATAGAGTAGTTATAGAATAATACACATATGTTAAAACTATTAAATGAATCTGTTTCTACATATAATAAAAATGATAGTGTTTATTTTCAGCTTGTTTTTTGCTTTAAAGAGAATAGTCTTTATCAGTTAAATAAAAATTAAAATTGAATAAAAAATTTAAATAGAATTATCCACTTGGATATAATCTACATTTTAATCCCTGTTAATATACACAAAACATACTCAGATTTTAATTATGGCACATAACTTTGAGAGCTAATTGCTGCATAATTATGAGTAATTCAATTTTTTTAATAAAATATGTCATTAATAATTATCCTTCCTTACTGTCTTTCGCTTAAGTTCAATCTAAAACAGTAAAATATCTTAAATGCCATAAATACTAATATACTTCTGAGTTTGTAAAGTCATTCGATGGCCTATCCATGTGGAACATAAATATTAGGAAGCATATATACCCCAATATCAACTCCTGAGTGTTACAGATAACATCAAAGTAAAGTATTATTAGTGAACATGACAAATATTTTTATGAACCTTATATGATATATCTAAGTTGTTCATTTTTAGCATTCTCAGGTGCCCTCTTTCTCCCTCTCTCATTCTTTCTCTGTATGCGTATAAATAACATATGTGTTATACTTAATACATATATTTACATAGTAAACATTGGAGATATAAATATGAAATAAATAGAAAATAAAGTATATTTTATATATTTAAATATCAAAGATTTCAATACAAATAAAATATGAACATACATTTTAAAATTGTAACTTGAATTTTCAATTAATAGGAACAGAATGACCACCAGTATTCAGTTCACGTTTCATCTATTACTACCAATATGTGCTGAATAAAAAAATATGTTGGGAGAGGATTAACAATCATTAGAAAGAGGTGATTGATGTGTGCATATTTAGACACATTATGTCTTCCTCGTGGACTGATCATATTATGCTTGTGTGATGTTCCTCCTTGTCTCTGGCAATTTTCTTTGCTCTGAAGTCTATTTTATCTGATATTGTTATAGTCTCTCATGCTTTATTAGTGTTTGCGTGTATATCTTTTTTTGATTGCTTTTACTTTTAATATGCTCATGTCATTGAATTTGAAGTGAATTTCTTATAAACAACATATAGTTGACTCATTTGTCACAAGTAACATAATTTCTTTCTTTTTTAAGGTTGAGTAGTATTGCATATATGACTCCCATTATAATTCTATGGAATGGGGCAGTTCTAGGTAGTGCTATCTTGACTTTATCAATAGAAATGCTAGCAGCATGACACTTACTTAACCTGGATATGACTTTTGATGGCAGCCTATAAAACTTGTATCATTAAACACTCTTTATTATGGTTAAAGCAAATCATCTTTTTAGTTCTCTAAATCTCTATTGTGGTTCAAGTTATTATTGGCTTTTTTAGTAAAAAAATAGTAAGTGATATGGTTTGGCCGTTTGTCCCCACACAAATCTCATTTGGAATCCGCATGTGGGTATTACATGGGAGCAGTTTTCTCCATGCTGTCCTTGTGATAGTGAGTGAGTTCTCACAAGTATATAAGTGGAGGTTTCCCCTGCACTTGCCTCTTTCTCCTACCATCTTGTGAAGAGGAACCTGCTTCCCTTTCACCTCTGCCATGATTGTAAGTTTCCTGAGGCCTCCCCAGCCATGTAAAACTGTGAGTCAATGAAACCTCTTTTCTTAATAATTACTCATTCTTGGGTAGTATCATTTTAGCAGTGTGAAAACAGACTAATACAGTAAAAATAACAATTACAGAAGGGAAATAGTGTGTAAAACTTTGGTAATAGCAAGTAAACCTAAGAAGAATTTATCTTTTTATGTAATTTGTGCTGATCTAGGTTTTAAAGATGGGATACATTCAAAGATGGGACAAGATCATGACATTTTGCTGGGTTTAGTCCTGAAACTGGTTAATATTTATTCAATATTTTTGTATTAGAGCTTACTTTATGCCAGGCATTGTAAAGGTGCTAGATAGTCCCAAAGGAATAAGAAAAATGAATGGTATTACACTTCATAAACTTTACAGACTAATAGAGGGAGCATGTAAACATATATTTGCAAATATAGGATAAATAGATTTTTAATAAGAAAATGTGCAATTCATATTCTGTGATAAAATGCACAAATGGACATTTCTACTTGAGGTTGGAGCAAACGGTTGCAAGAGATCACACAATCTATTACCTTTAGAGATTTTTCTATAGGCCAATTGAAACAAGAAAATGAATTTTTCTAGGCAATGCCAAATCACAGGCAACATATTCATTATAATTGCAGTGATGTTTTTGAGAGGAGCTGGCATTAGCAGAAATACTTTCTAAAGGGGAAAAGTTTAAATTCAGTGTAGGTCATTGATTTCCAATTATGATGAAAATATTTAATTTCAAGTGTTAAAAGAGATCATTTAAAACATTTTTAAACTTTATCTATTTTGTCTTCCAAAGTTATTACACATTTTAGATGCCAAGGAAGTATGACTCAGAAGATGATATGTTTCAGAAAAATCACAAAGTTGTTAATGATATAAAGAAGATCAAATCTTAGGGAGGCTGATGTATTTAGATCTCAAATGGAAATTGCATTTAGCATTATGGTAAGAACTAAGCTTCAGGGTAAAAAGAATACAATCATTAAGAAAAATAAGGTGACACATAACATGTTAACATGACTCAATGATTTGTGAAAAATCAATAAACAAAAAAATCACCTGTCTTTTAAAAAAATGTAAGAGGTACAAATTAAATAAAAATTTCTGTTGTAGCTGTGTTTTTCCAGGAATAATACTCACAGATTCTGGTGACATTTCCCCAAAGACTATTCCTATGGCGCTGCACTCACATACATGCATACTCACACACACACACACACACACACACACACACAAACACACATTTACATTTGTTTGCAAGATTTTTCTTTCTGCTTCCAACTCAAAATTATCTTCAGCCATATTACTGTATTAAATTTAAAGACCACAAACCTTTGGTAGATTTTTCTCATCTAAGCATTAATTAAATATTTGTTGATTTTTAAAGATTATGCCACATGTATTAATAAACTATCCTGTACCTATCCCTATGCTCTGTTCTGTAGGGACTATATAAAATATGCACTACCATCTCTGTTCTCTTTCCTTCTCTTGCTTTTTTTTTCATTTCTTCCCATGCTCTTTTTTTCATTTCTTCCCATTTTTCTTTTTTTCTGTTTTGTTTTCCTCACTTTTATAAGTATGTAATAATATAATCTATGGGGAGATCTTTTTCTCCAAGATTATTTTTAAAGATACCATTATGTTTAGCTAGGTATTCACAGTTGATTTGACAATATAATTCATCTTAGACTAGTAATTTGAGCTTGGCCATTGTTGTGGGATGCATGTTTGTGCCTGCCCTTCCAAATTTGTATATTGAAACCCAAACCCCAATATAATGATAATTGGAGATGAGGCCTTTGGGAGGTGGTTAGGCCATGAGGGTGGAACTTCCGTGAATGGGATTAGTGCCCTTATAAAGAAAGAGAATTTTCTTGTTCTTTCACAACATTAGAGGATACAAGAAGTCAGCAATCTGTATCCCTCCTGCAAAACCCTCCACCCCTATCCTGGCACCCAGTTCTTAGACTTCCAATCTCCCAAACTGTGAGAAATGAATTTCTGTTTTATTGTAAGCAACCCATTCTATAGTACTTTGTAATAAGAGCTTGAATTCATAGACAGACATTAAACTAATATTTGAAAATAGCAAATGCAAGTTTAAAATTATGCATATTAATAATTTATTAATGGGAAAATTGATATAAAATACATACTTTTAGGAAGTCTGTAGTCTAGAACATTTTTATGCCCAAGAGGTGGTTTAAGAAATAGTCAAGTAGTTATTACAATATTAAGGCTATGACTAAATTTTAGAGTTAGCTATTTTTTGAATATGCTAAATACTTAATGGAAAAATTAGGGACCCAGTGAGAAAGTGACTAATGATCTCCAAGGACATTTACTAGAAAATAGGTTGCCAATTTATCCAGAGAGGTTTCCTTTGAGGGATTGTTTTTGTTTTTACTGCTGCATAATAAATTATTACAAATTTAGAGGCTGAAAACAACACCGGTTTATGATTTTACAGTTTCTCTTGGTTAAAAGTCCAAGTATGAGTAAACTATGTCTTCTGCTCAGGACGTCACTAGGTTGAAACCAAATGTTTGCTAAGGATGTGATCTCATCCACAGTTTGACATCCTTTTCCAAGCTTACTTCTCTGCAGCATTCATTTCCTTATGATTGCAGATTGAGGCCCTCAGCTTCTAGAGGCTCTCAATAATTTCACCTCACATGGCCCTCTCCCTGACGTGGTGGTTTGCTTCTTCAAGGCCAACAGGAAATCTCCATCTTTCAATCTCTTCAGCCTGCTACAACAGTTTTATATAAAGTAATAAACTCAAAGAAGTAACCATCCCATCACCTTTACCATATTACATCATTATCTAGAAGCAAGTCAGGCTTCTCTACACTCAAGGTCAGAAGATGCCACAAAGGCATGAGCACTAGAGAAAGAAATGTTGGGGCCACCTTAGAATTGTACCTGCCGTGAGTACTTTGCTATAGTATTCACAGTCTCTTCACCATCATCTCCAGTTTCCATTAGGATGCCTCTTATTGGAAGGAAAAAAATAAGTATCTAAAAGTGGCTTTAAAGAAAGAGCTTCTTTTTTTTTCTTGATCCAAACCTTTTTCTAATTTGAGATGAAATTTACCTAATATAAAATCAACTATTTTAAGGTATACAATTCAGTGGCATTTAGTGCATTCACAATGTTGTGCAAATACCACCTCTCTAGTTTCAAAATTATTTCAATACCTCAGAAAAGCATCCTGTATCCATTAAGTAATCACTTTCCATTTCCCCATCCCCATACTCTGGAAATCATTAATTTGTTTTCTGTTTATGAATTTTCTTATTCTGAATATTTCATATAAAAGGAATTACATAATATGTTTTTTCTGTGTCTGGCTGTTTTCACCTAACTTAATGTTTTTGCGGTTCATCTATGTAGTGGCATATATCTGTACATTGTTCCTTTTTTTGGGTTATTTTCACATCATGCTGGAAGCTGGCTATTGTAAGATAGGTTATTGCAGAAATCCAGTGTTGTCATCAAGGGTCCAGGTCCTTTCCAGTTTTGTGACATTATTAATATGGTGACTTTCAACTCTAGGCTTGACCTTCCTTGTAGAAAGATAGTTGCTATAGCTCTTAATATTATGTTCCCATAAAAATGCATCTAACGGCAAAGGAAAAGGAGAATTTTTCCTTCTACTTCTTTCTAACTGAGGAGGCAAAAGGTTTCCAAAAATCCTCAGAGAAAACTTGCTGTTAAGTTTTTCTCCCTCCACCTCCTGAGAAAGTCCTTACTCCTAAATCACTCAGTGGCAAAGAGGAATTGGAATTCTCTTATTGTCTGCAAATAATATAATTCATTTCCTTGCAGTGGGGAGACATCATCTTTCAGGTATACTGCTGGCCCACATGATAAAATCTAACAATCTGTTAAAATATAAGAAAGCAGTGGCTGTTGTGTAGGCAAATAACTGTGCCTGCCCAGCATTCTTTATTTACAAAAAAAAAATCGACTACTTTTAAAACATTTTAGTAATAATACAAACAGCACATACTTGATATAAAAAGACAGCTACTGTTCCGGCATATTTTGAGAGGCAATCTAAACTAGCATAAGGAATGAGAGACTATTTTAACTTTAAGCTATGGAGAATCTGCTCCAGTGGTCAGACTCTTCATTCCAAGAGTAGAGAAGAAGAGGGATAAAGTGTTATCTTAAGAATATGTGTCTTTTTGTATTACAAATCTTCACTTTTCTAGTGCAAACCTGAACATTTCTTCTAAATTCATTAAAAATATTTTCTTTAAAGAGCTGCTGTTGAACTAGAGCTTCATAAGCAAGTGTTCTTTCAGCACTGAAAATTTGAGAATGTTGCACTGGACCTTCCAGCTCTGAAGAATCTGGGATTTTCTGGAAGGAATATGAATCTTTATGTTTAGTTCTAGAAGTTTATAATTCTGTGAACAATGTCTTCCAAAGGAAACCATTGTCAGCATGAAGAGCAGATTCAAGCTGTCTTCGGCACCAATGGCCTTCAGGGGTGGAGAAACAAAGTCACTTATGTTGCTGCCAGAGCACTTCATAGGAGCCACTTTTGCTGGAGTTGGTAGTGGGAGCCCTGTTTGGGAGGTGAAAATGGGCCTCATTTCCTCCTTAGTCTATCCAGGGCCAGTCATCGTGATGGAGAAAACATGTCTAAATGCTTGATCAAGCATAGATGCAGGATGAAGAGAGTCTGGAATTTAGTTAATTATATATCTCAATAAAAAGAGGAATTTAAAACAGCATGATAGAAATATCAGCGCGATTAGAAACTCAGAAATTCCACTGGGGACTTAAAACATCCACATGAAACATAAAAACCTTTTATATATTCTTGTATAGGACAGTGTATCTTCAGAATACTGGGTGAGACACACAACCACTTTATATTTATCATAGCAACAAGTTTTCTAAAGTCTTGTGGTAATATTAAAATGTCATTGGTAATTTGCCCACATTTATATCTCACCTGAAATTTTCATTTGTATTTATATTGTTTGTGTTAAAATTATTTTTAGAGAAAATGTTTAGCTGAGCATTTTGTCCATTTTAAAATTTGGTTATTTGTTTTTAAGCTATTGAGTTATAGGGGTTTGTTATACATTTTTGATACCAACTATCAGAAAAATGGTTTGCAAATATTTTCCCCTCTTCCAGGTTACCTTTTCACTCATTTGATTGTTTCTATTGCTGTGTAGAGCTTTTTACTTTATCTAATATGTCTTGTCTATTTTTGCTTTTGCTGCTTGTGCTTTTGATGTCATATCCAAGAAATCATTGCCAAGACCAATATTATGAAACTTTTCTTCTATGTTTTCTTCTTAAAGTTTTATTATTTCAGGTCTTACAGCCAAACCTTTAATTAAGTTTGAGTTAATTTTTATGTACAGGATAAGATAGAGGTCCAATTTTATTTTTCTGCCATTGTGTATGTGAAAAGGTGTTCAACATCATTGATCATCATGAAATGTAACTTACAACTACAATGAGATGCTACCTTATACTTGTTAATATGGCTATTATTGAAAAAACAAAAGATAACAAATGTTGGCAAGAATGTGGAAAAATTGGAACAATTGTACACCGTTGGTAGGAATATAAAATAGTGTGGAACCAGTATCAAGGTTTCTCAAAAAGTTAAAAATAGAAGTACCATATGATGTAGCAATCTGACTAATGGATACATATCCAAAGGAAATGAAATCAGGTATATGAAGAAATATCTGCTCTCCTGTGTTCATTGCAGTGCTATTTATAATAGCCAAATATATAATAAAAACAACCCAAATGTTCAACAACAGATGAATGGATAAATAAAATGTAATATATACATACAAAGAAATTTTATTCAATCTTCTAAAGGAAGGAAATTTTATCATTTGTAATAACATGGATGAACCTAGAAGACATTATGCTAAGTGAAATGTGCCAGTCTCAGAAAGAAAAGTACTGTGTGATTCTACTTATATAAGTTATCTAAAACAGTCAAATGCTTAGAAGCAGAGATTAGAACGGTAGTTGCCAGTGGCTGAGGGGAAGGAAAACGGGGTATTGTTTCATAAGCATAAAGTTTCAGTTAAGCAAGACAAGTTCTAGAGTTCTACTCTATAATACATTATCTATAGTTAACATCATTACTTATTGTTTACTTGAAAATTTATTGAAAGAGTAGATCTCATATTAAATATTCTTACCACACACACATGCACACAGATACACACATATACACATGACACAAGGAGAGTTTTGGAGGTGATGTATATGTTTATTAGTTTGATTTTGGTGGTAGTATCATAACTGTATGCTATGTATCCAAACTCATCAAATTAGATACATTAAATATTTACATTTTTTTGAGCTATAATATTAAGTTATATCTCAATAAAACTGTTAAAAATAATTTTTAACTGTAATGGTAGCATCCTTTCCAAAAAGAAAGCACACAAATTAAAAAAAAATTAAATAAAATTAGTTTCAAAAAGCTACTTTGGAAACATAGTATAACCATATTCAAGAAAACATGCATTTTCCTCTTTGTACATGACTCTAGAATAAGCTTTAGGGTTACTAATGTTTGTATATTTTTGCTTAAATAAATAAATATTTTTGTTTACTTTGTAGAAAGTTAATATTACGTATAATAGTAAATTTTGGAAATGTTTCGGCTCTGTTTCAAGCTAGGTGTTTTTACTATTGTTCTGAAAATTGTTCTTTGCTATCATGTGCATTTTTCCTTCATGTTTACAGTAGGTACACATAGCTTCTGACTTCCCAAATATCTTATCTCTTGCTCTTCTAAATAATTCTGGATAATGAGATATGGTATTGCTAGGAAGCAATGTATTCTCATGCTGTGGAATTGTCATGAGAATACTCTGTCTGAAATAGTTTTCTCCCTTTCCAATGCTCAGAATAATGCCTAAGGAAATTTACCTCTATAAAGTGAACCTTAGATGCAATTCTCATACTCTTGAATAATATGTAGTATGTATGCATAATTCAGTTCTGGTAGTCTGTACAAAGACGCCTATGAGGAAGAAAAATATAACAAAATTTGGATGTCTCACATTGTCACTCTTGGTAATCAGGAAAAATCAGATGTACTGAGCTCGGCATGAAAGACATGATAATTTTTGTGTGTACAAAGATATTCTTTATATGTTATATAGTCAGTATTGTCATAATCATCATACTGTTCACCATTGGAATTTGAGCACTTTGTGGGAAGGGGCACTTGGATAAAAAACATCAAGTCTAATGATTCCAACTCCCTTATTGGTTCTAATCTTGTTGCTACAGTAATTAGATAATTTGATCAAATAGCCAACAGAAGTGTCTTTCAAATTACTCATAAGATGTTTTAAGATTTCCTTTTGAAAATAGACATTTTACTTTTCCTGTGTTTAAACCTGACATGGTGCAAATAAAATTAATAATTGATTTCAATACTGAATCTCTTTCAAATGAACTGGAAAACACATTCTTGGAATCAATAATTTGAAAACTAATTTCCAGTCTTTGAAGGAGGTGCACAGCCTGGAGAATGTTGTTATTAAAATTTTACTCTTCTGGTAAAGCCAAAATTTGAGATTTGATCAATAGAAATCTTTTAAAAACAAACTATATTATAGAGTCCCTTCATGAGCTTTGTGGAATCTAACTGCAAAAGCTTCAAAAAATGTTTTACTACTTTTATCAGTAGGGTAGAGAACTTTGTGGGTAAGCATACAATACACTATAGGAAAGATAGTTGTTTTCTAAGATGCTTATTAGGTCAAGTTGGTTGACAGTGTTGCTTAGGTCCTCAATATTCTTAATGTTTTCTAACTACATGTTTTAGCAATTAATGAAGAATAATGAAATTTCCAACTATGATTGCAATTTTGCGTGTTTTTCCTTTCTCTTTTTTTTCTTCGTGTAACTTGAAAATCTGTTATTAGATATATTCACATGAGGACTGGTACATTTGAAGAATTAACACTTTTATCTTTATCTTCATCTATTAATAACCCTTTTTTAGAATTCTACTTTGTCTGTTTGTACAAACAAACCAGCTTTCCTTAAGTGTTTGCATGCCAGATCTCTTTCAGTCTTTCCAATTAAACCTATTTGTGTTTTTATATTTAAATTTAATGTTGTAAAGAAAATTACTTCTGTTTCCAATCTTGCTTTTTGAATCTAATCTGAAAATTTGACTTTCAAGTTTAATACTTTTTCTTCTAACATTTAATGAAATTACAGATTTTGTTGGAATTAACTATCATCTTACTTTTTTAAAAAAACAAATTATCTTAATTTGTTTCTTTGTATTCTCTTTCTTGTTTGCTGCTTTTGTTTCATTTTTCAAATATTTTAAATAATCCATTAGCTTTCTTCTATTTACATCTTAGCTGTATTCTTTGTACTATTTAGTAGTTGCTCTAGGAATTATAGATGCATCCATAACTTATGAAATTTATAGTCACCTTGTTTTCTTTTCTTTTGTTTTGAGACAGGGTTTCACTCTGTCATCTAGGCTGGAGCATAATGGTGCTCACTGCAGCCTCAACCTCCTAGTCTCAAGTCATCCTCCCACCTCAGCCTCCTGAGTAGCTGAGACCACAGGTGTGTGGCACCATGCCCAGCTAATTTTTTATTGTTTTTATTTTGTAGAAATAGCGTTTCACTATGTTGCTAGGCTCGTGTGAAACACCTGGGCTCAAACTATCCTCCTATCTCAGCCTTATAATCACCTCATAGCACTTCATGGACTATGTAAGAATTTCACAACACTAAAATTTCATTAAGCATCAATTATTATCTGTTGTTGATTTATTGGATATTTAACTTATACATATCTTATATATGAGACAATATATTATTTCCTTTAGTCATTTGCTTTATTTCATAAATTTTTTAAAACTAAAAAATAAATACAACTTCTGAGGCTCTTTAATCTATTCTGAGTTTTCATATAATATTTTTTTCAACTTTGATTTTTGTGTGTTGTTTAACTCTGCTAGTGGCTAATTGTATTAGTCTGTTCTCATGCTACTAATAAAGACATATCTGAGGCTGGGTAATTTTTCAAAGAAGAGATTTAATTGACTTGCAGTTCCACATGGCTGGGCAGCTTCACAATCATGGCAAAAGATGAAGGAAGAGCAAAAGGGTATCTTACATGGCAGCAGGCAAGAGAGTGCGTGCAGGGGAACTCCTCTATGTAAACCTATCAGATCTTGTAAGACTTATTCACTATCATAAGAACAGCATAGGAAAGACCCACCCCCATGATTCAATTACCTCCCACTGGGTCCCTCCCATGACATGGGAATTATGAGAGCTACAATTCAATATGAAATTTGGGTGGGGACACAGCTGAACCATATCACTAATTATCTCAACTTTTATTTACCAGATAATTTATTTAAATAAATTCTTATTTTTGAAGAACATATTTATTGAATGTAAAATCTGGATTGACATTTAAAAAAACATTTTAAATATAGCATTACATTGTCCTCAGACCCCCGTTGTTTATATTGCAAAGGCAGTTCATAATTCTGTCATTCCCCAACATATAATGAGTTTTATTTCTTAGATTGCTTTAAAATTTTCCTTTTTGGTGTGTTTTACACTTTATTATATGCTTAGGTATTTTTTTAATATATTATACTAGAGTTTTATCAAGATGTATTTTTACCTCTAGACTGATGTTCTTCATCAGATTAGAAGAAAATTTGACCATTATTTTTAAATATATTTTTATACTCTATTCTCAATCTACTCTCCTTTCTTCTAGGTCTCTAATTATCTATATGTTAGTTTGTGTAATATTGTTCCACAGAGTACTAAAGTTCAATTTATTTTCTTTAACTTTTAATTTTTCAATTTGAATTCTTTTCATTGATATTTTCTAAAGAAACAGATGGAATCTTTCTTCTGTACTACCCATTCTGTTGCTTGGGCATCCAGGATTTTTCTAAATTGTATACATTATACTTTGAATTTGCATAATTTTGAGTCAATCATTGTTTTCATTTCCATTGCTTCACCAAGACTCCGATATGATTTAGTTCAGGTCCTTGAAAAGCAGATGCTAAGATGAGATTAGATATGCAAAGTTTGACTTGGGCAATACCACTAAGGAAACTGGGAAGCCAATCAAAGAGCCATCAAACCACAAAGGAGATCTGACTCCACTGATAGAAGAAAGAACTTAGGTAGACGTTGATGGCATGCTCTTTTAAACACATTTTGATAGATTATCGAGACAATGTCTCCCATCAAACAGGTAGTGTCTCCTAGAAATATACCTGTCATAATGTCTCTGACATGCTTAGATCCTGAGTCCATGTGGGTCTATTCTTGGGTCTCCAGGTGATTTGCTCAGGTGCTTTTGGTGGGCAGGTCTTCTAGTTACTAGGCAGTGGGTGGAGTGGGCAATGACAGTAGCAGTGGTGGGACAGCTGTCTGACTCCCAGGAGGTCTGTGCTGGTGTTGGTGATGGCTGTGATGGGCTGGGCGGGCCAGTCCCCAGGCATACAGGTGGCATGTGCAGTTGGGGTTACAGCTGTGATGGGAGTAGCAGGGTTGGGTAGGCCTTCCCTTAGTCTCCTTGGGAGAGCTGCCCAGGTGACAGTGTGTCAGTCTGGGTGATGGATGACAGAAGTGCTCAGACATAGATGTTTTGAGAGCATGGCCAGGGGAACCTCACAACTCACAGACTACGAAGAGGCTGGAGTCTGGCCGTGGAGCCCCGATATACCAGAGAATCTTATATTTTTTAGAACAGATTTAATAACAAAAGGTCTTGAGCAAACACTGTTAGTAGGTAATTAACATTGCCTAACCCATGACCAGAGAGCAGTTCTGCACGCAGATGATCAAAGTTGGTTTCTGGGGAAGGAGGTAAACAAGCTATTTAGATAAACTCCTCTGCATTCCCTTGTATCTACTCTTTGCTATTAGCTCAAGGTAAGAATATTAGGCTGCCATCAGCCATAACTTTTTCTGAGGCTTTTGCAAAACCTTCTGGCCTTCCAAGAAGGTTTGCATTTATTCTATATTTTTTTCTACCACCCTAACCGATCTCCTACACCAATGGCAGTGGATGGGGCTGGGTGATCTCTTGGCCCCCAGAGAGCATACTCAGGTACCAGTGGACATGGAGCTGAACCAGGTGGACCTGACCTCAGGCTCCTGGGTGGTACATGTAGGTACTGGCTCTTGTAGGTGGAGACTGTTCTGCTGTTGAAAGCAGTGGGGTCACTGCCAGTGTCCTGTGCTTCAGCCCTGACTGCAGCAGCCAACTGTGGTATTAGCTGTGGGTAGGGGCTTTCAGTGGGGTTGCAGGAAGGTGGAGATGCAGAGACTGTTAGGACCCAGCACAAAATGCAGTGTGTGATCTGAGCTCAAAGAATGGCACTTTGTTGTAGCTGCTATGACTTATGGGGTGTGGGACTTGGCGTGATCTCCCTCTCTGGAGAAATTCTATCATGCAGCCTCCAGGAAGCTTCCAATGTTAGTCGCAGGGCCCATCAGAGTTGAGGGGCTCTTCTGTCATTTCCAAAGTCCATAGTGGGAATGTGGACCACTGGGGGTCTCTCACTTACCCTTTTCCTGCATTGGAGATCCTCTCCAGGCTCCCAGCCCATCCTTGTGGAGCAGGACAGAAGCTTCCCTCCTCCATTCTTCATTTAGTTGCTTTCTGTCACTTCTCTATTGAATTCCAGTGTTCTCTCTTAAATAATCTATTTGAAGCATAGTTGATTATTTGCTATTTTGGTTCTTCTGTGTAACAGATGCCCAGAGTCAGTCATCTTGAAGCCCTTTTCTTGGGTCACTGCACTCTTGGTAGTTTAAAACTTCTTTAACATTTAAAAAATAGTAGATGATTGTTATACTATAAATTGGAGATATTTGCCTGTAATGGGCAGCAGAGAAAATGAGGTGAGATTGAAGTGGGAGGTGGAGTCAGGAGAAAAACCCTTTATGGAATGGGATTTGCTAGTGCATGTTTACATGACTATGGAAACACCCAGTAGAAAGGAAAAGAGTAATGATTGGGAAAGAGAGAAAGCAATTGTACAAATCTCAAAGGACACAAAGAGCAAAGTCCTTGAGAGAGCTAGAGAGAAGAAATGATATTAACATGATAAGAACTCAGTAAATGTGGCTGAATGAATGAGTAAATGAACCGATAAATGCTCTGGGGCAATCCCACTGGATGTCCTGTCTTTAATCACCTTTTCAACTCTGCAAGACAATTAAATCTTGGACCACTTTCCTCATGTGTATAAATTCATCATATTCTCTTTCTTTTAAAGCAGAGAATATGGCCTTGCTCTCTTCTTTAGGACTCCGGTGTGTGTGGGACCCAGCGTGAGCTCTCTTTCTGGAGCAATGCCATTGCAAGGTTTTAGGCAGCTCCCTATGTTAGTCTCAGGCCTGTGAAGGTTGAGACACTCTCCAGTTGCTAAACTCTTGTCAGAGTCCGCAGTGGAATAGGAACCACCGAAAGTCTGTCACTTACCCTTTTCCTGCAGTGAGGAGCCATCACCAGGCTTCCAATTTTCCTGTCTCTATTCAATTCCAGTGTTCTCTCTTAGATGATCTATTTGAAGTGTGATTACCTGTTTGCTACGTTGCTTCTTTTTTGTGGAGGAGATGAGTACTAGGTGCCTCTTGTCAGCCATCTTCAGGCCTCTCCTTGTCTTTTTACTTTTGGGTTGTCACATTTCTTTATGTATTTTAGATAAAAGTCTCTCATCAGATATGTAATTTACAAATATTTTATCCTTTCCTGAGGACTGTGTTTTCACTTTCTTCGTGGTATTCTTTCAAGCACTATGAAGTGTTCTTTGAAACACAAAAAGTTTTACATTTTGATAAAGTAAAAATCTGTTTTCCTTTTGTTGCTCCTGCTTTTGTGGTCATAGCTAAGAATCTTTTGCCAAATTTCAGGTTATGGAGACTTGCCCTGTGTTTTATTTTAGGGATTTTATAGTTTTAGCTATTACATGTAGGTATTTGGTGCATTTGAGTTAATTTTTATATATAGTGTGAGATGGGTCCCATTTTATTCTTTTGAATGTGTCTATCTAGTTGTCCCAGTATATTTGGTTTATTCTTTCCTGTGCTGTGGTCTGGAACGTTCTACCAGGAAAAAGCTAGTGTGACTGTGGTACTTACCTTTATGTTTACCTTCTCTTTTACTGTCTCTTTTGCTATCCTTAGTCCAGTGCGTGAGAGGAGGTGCCTATTATCTTCTGTCCAACTTTACAATTATTCATTGTGAAGAAAAGGAAGAAATCCAAAACAAGATACTTGGTCATGGTCTCCCATAAAAGTTTTAAATGTCAATATCTATAATATTCTAAAGATAATGAAAGTTTGTTTTTTCAGATTTTGGTTAGGCAGATGAGGCAGTTTACATAAATAATATAAAGGCAGTTTTCTGAAAAACAAACAACAACAACAAAAACTGTCAGATACGACCAATTGGAATTTGTGAGAATGGAAATAGATAAGGTTAGATGTCAAACAAAGTGTAGTCAAGTGGACAATGTCTCCACTATCAGGAGAGCAGAACTCACAAAATCAAAGTGATGTGATCATCTCAGGGATCATTGACTGGGTGATCCCTGATGAGAATGGTTACCAAAGTTAAATATTTTAAAAAATACAGTAGTATATAAGAAGCAGCTATTATAGGTTTCACTTAGAAAAACAAGAAAATCCATTTTAAAAAATAAGAAATGATACAGACTGATGAAAACTGGAAAATTAAATTCTTAGACTTAAAAAAGAAATAACTAGATAATTAGCTTTAAAATTGAGTTTTAATTGTATTTACTTATGTAATTTAATACTTTATTTTTTTTATATTTTTTTCTTTTTTATTTTTGAAAGAAAGAAAAAGAGAGGAAAGAAAATGAGAAAGAAAGAAAAAAAAAGAATGTAAGAGAGAAAGAAAGAGGAAGAGAAAGAGGGAGAGAGAACGGGATTCTTGTTCTATTGCCCAGCCTAGAATGCAGTCTTAAAATGGGTATTAAAAACTTCTTTTATGCCAATAATTGTGCTTAACAATGGAGACAGGAAGGAATAAGGGATGAAAATAACAAACAAGCAGCCAACCAAAATTTTATTTAAACCTGTGAAATGCTACGCAATTGCTGAGGAGTGATTTACTTCCAATTATGTGGTCACTGTTAAAATAGATGTAATGTGATACTGAGAAAAATGTAAGTTTTGTGGATTTGGGGTGGAGAGTTCTGTAAATATTTGTTAAGTTTACTTGTTCTAATGGAACTATTTCTAATTTTACACTTGATTTTTATTTAGTTATATCCAAAAGCTGAAACCTAGTGATGAAAATATACAGTAACACAATTGCCAAAGGAATTCTATGAACTTCTTAGCACTTCATCATACTCCCCAGAACTCTTAGTTCTGTATTAACTTTTTTCTTTTCTTTTTTTTCCCCATGTGTCCAAGGCATGAACCAAGCATTGGGAAGCTGGGATATATAGGGGATTGCTTTGCTTTGTTCCTAGCTGATATGACATAGGGACCATCAATGTATTACTTTAATTTTGACCCACTTTTAGCTATTTCTCTTCTAAGATATAATTCATAATTTGTTTTTTAGTGTTTTTAAAGTATTTTTCTCAAAATGTAACTAATTTGTTTTTGTTTATTTTTGGGATGGAGTCTCACTCTGTTGCCTAGGCTGGAGTGCAGTGGTGTGATCTCAGCTCAGTGCAACCTCCACCTCTTGGGTTCAAGCAATTCTCCTCCCGAGTAGCTGGGATTATGGGTACTGACCACCATACCCAGCTAATTTTTGCATTTTTAGTAGAGATGGGGTTTTATCATGTTGGCCAGGCTGGTCTTGAAACCCTGACCTCAGGTGATCCGCCCACCTTGGCCTCCCAAAGTGCTGGGATTACAGGTGTGAGACACCGTGCCTGGCCAAAACGTAACGAATTTGAATTGAAAAGTAAAGTTGGACTTTATCTGACAAAGTATAAGTCTAATTTGCCAATTGCTTTGAGAGTGAGGATTAACTTTTCCAATTATATGGCTGGCATTTTCTCGGGTAAACTAAATCTGAAACTTTGAACTTTTGATGAAAATATATGTACAACACATTATAAAACAAATCATCTTAGGGAAAAAAATTGTAAAGAAATCATGCAGAAACCTTGTATTTTGGTTTGTCGAATGTATGGCAAAAACACATTTCCCCCCAAATTTTCTGAATGTATCAGTTTGAACAAAGTACACTTAAATTGAAGAGTAAAAAATCATTAATGGCTAATGGTAAATCTTCGTTGATGGTAAAACTTTGTTGAAACTCTCCGGAAATTGATAAAATTCATGGATCTGATTGGGTGACAAATCTTTATCAAGTCAGATGGTTCCTAATTTGTCATTTTCAGTTGTATTATATGAGGTCCTTAACTGATTTACTGGTTAAATAGATCATTAAAGATTATTGTAGCTCTGATGGAGTTCAAAGATTAACGTTGCCTTCCACCACCTCTCTGTTCCCTCTTCTCCCTCACTCAGCTTAATATTCCTAACTAGCATTTGTCATCTGACTATATGCATTTATCTACTGCCTTTTCCCGGTAGAACGTAAGCTCTGTGAAGACAGGAACTATTTTTTAATTGAATAAGTTTTATTTATTCAACCTCTAGCATGTAGAATAATGTCTGGCACTTCTCAGGCCCTCAGTAAATTTTTGCTGAATGAAAAAACAAATGGAGAAACGAGTGGATAAAGAGCAAAGAAGTCATTGTTATTAAGGGGGGAGAATATTTGGAAACGTACTGATATTTTAATATAAATGATATCGAATGTGTAAAGCAACTTTGAAAAGTGAAATTTAGTTTATTTTTCAGGAAGAGTCTGATATTGTTAGATGTTAAAAGAGAGCCTGGTCAGGATAAACGTTTAAGTATTAATTTACCACTATAAGCACGTTCTAAATTTGGATTACCCTTGGTGAGAATGGGTTCTGTTCTTTGTCTCTTTGGTTCCCTTGTAAGCATTTTCAGTCTTAGCAGCACATGTATGCCTGTTAAAAAGCATGCATACTTTATGGGGCTGAGTCCAGTAAAAGCTTTTCAATCAACCCACATTCACAGTGGAAGATTACTTTCATTCTTGGGAAGGGTGACATATGCATGTGAAACACAGTATTCAGATGAAAGGGCTACTTTGGTATTATTTAACTGTGTATTGGCAAGACTCTAGCCAGTATCTAGTTTCTCTTTAGAGCTATTTTGCATTATATTACAGTACTCTTACTGTGCTGTGCCAAGGAAATTAAGATCAGCTGGAACACTCTGTAGGTCATTGGCTTGGAATCTCAGGGCACTGGGAACTTGATGTTTTGTTTTAATGATCTCATTTAGGCAAAACCTGCCTTTGTCCCAGAAGCATAAGGGGCCCTTTACAAAACCATGCCTGCACCTTGGGAAAGATGTGGGAGAGGTTCAGAGAAAAATGACTAAATATTTAAAGATATTGGGTCAACCTCCATGTATAGAGTACGTAATAAATTAATTGACTCTTTAGTCAAGAAAGATAAAGAGGAGTCCTAATTAAAGTCTCTTCAACACAGACTTAGCCACCAACTTCCATTATATCTGAAACATACTTTTAAAGTTGGAGGATATAATTTTAAGAAAAATGGAAAGAAGAAATAATTACAAGTCACGTAGGGGTTTATGGGTATTGTGTTGTGGCAACTATTTCTAAAAGGGATTTTTAGGGGCAATCACTCTTGTGGAATGATGACTCTCCTCCGTATTTCTCAAAGTAGGAGTATATATGCATATGGGATGTGTGGGGATTGTGGGAGGGCCATATGGGAAGTTGCGTGATAAACAAGGAACACCTTTTTGGAACATTAATTTTAATTGAAAATATGGGAAAAACATTCTTATATTAAAATAAACATTCCTGAGTAGAATACATAATGTGCATGAATTTTTAAGAACAAATTATGTACCTTAGATAGTCTTACCCTGAGATGGCAAAGGCTGTGCAATTACTTTCTGCTGCATGTTGGGTATTTCTGGTGGAAACATTTGAGAAGTGCTAGTGTAGTTTTCAGTTCTGTGAGAGGTGGCTCCTTGTAACTCTCATGAGGGTTAGTTATCTCTTTCTTCTCTAGTCACACAGTTCTTTCTAGAGCTTCTCTGATTTTACTGTTATCTATATCACTACTATTAAAGATACTGGGTTTTAAACATTTGAACAGTTTTCCTACTCTACTTTGCTGCAGCTTAGCAGGAAATAGCTCTCAGCTAACGTCTCTGAAGACCACCTCATTCCCAAAGACCTACTTTTGAGTCTTTATGTTGGTGTCTCAGCAGTTTTAGATATTTTGACTACTTTTTCTTTCTTGAAATCCTTTCTTGACTTCTGACTCTTAAAGGTTCTGTTGTAGGATTTGAGTGTTGGTATTCCTTAGGGTTTTGTCCTAGAACTTCTTGTTTTCATATGGTTTTCATTTTACTGCCAGGATGATCTTATCTACTTCCACGGCCTCAATTGCAGCATGCATGTAAGCCTAGGTTAGCTTTGGATACTGGGCTGCCTGCTGGATATCTTCATTTGCACAGCCCATAGACCTCTCAGACTCAGCAGATTCCAAAACAAATGAATACTCTTCCTCTTAAACTTGCTCCTTCTCCCGTGTTTTCCTTCCCTGGAAATAGAATGTACTCTATGTGTACTAGAAAATCAGATATCTTAGTTCATCTTTGGCTCCTCTTTATTTCCCTCTCCTCACCTAGTCAGGTAGCAAGTCCTTTTAAAGAACAACTCTTAGATTTATCCACTTTTCATATATTCTCTGCTATTGCAACAGTTCAGGTCAAATGATCTCTTACATAATTACTTTGAGACTCTCCTCACTGATTCTTCATTTTTAGTAGTTTTCTATTCCTAGAGGTGTTGTATGCTTGCCTATTTTGATTAAGGAAGTAAAATTCATTAAACATTAAATTAGCTATTCCCAAATCTACAATTTGCTGTCATTTACAATTTACTTGGCATTTACAATTTACTGACATAAGTGCATCCACAGTGTTGTACCACCATCTCCTTTGCCTAGTTTCAAAACATTTTCATTGCACCCAAAGAAAACTCTAAACTCATTAAATAGACATTACCCATTCTTTCCTCCCTCTTGGCTCCTCGCAGTCAGGAATCTGCATTCCGCTTTTATGGATTTACCTTTTCTGGATATTTCATAAAAAATGGAATTATACAGTATGTGACCTTTTGTATCTGGTTTCTTTCACTCGGCCTGTTTTGGAAGTTCATCCATGTTGTTGTATATAGTAGTAGGATTCTCACCACGAAATAATTCCAAACACTTAGAGTACTAACATTATTTTTTGAAAGAAGAGAGTGTTCATACATGATTGCTTTCTCTTTGTGTCTTTGTTCTCAATCCCATTTTATTTCTCCTTTTTCCTGCTGTGAGGGAACCACTGTTCTGAGGTTGGTGAGTATCATTTCTTCCCACGTTTTTAATGCCTTTACAACATATAATACTCTAATACATCCTAATGATTTATTTAAAAATATATTGTATGTGTATCTCTGCAACTTGTTTTCATTTGATATTTTGATTAATCCACATGAATAAATATAAATCACTTATTTTAATTTTATATCGTTATATACGTACACCATAATTTTTTGTTTACTCATTGAAGAAAACTGATAACTTCTTAGTTTATATCATCACAAACCACACTATAATATACATTTCTGTGCCTGTGTGCAAAGGTTTGTCTACTGTATGTATTTAGAAGTAGAATTGCTTGGCTGTAGACAGGTGCATGTTCAGTTTTACTAGGTATTGCCAAATTGCTCTCCAAAGTGGTTGTGCCCACCAGCACTATATGCGTCTCACTTTCTACACTTTCTCATCAACAGCTGGTATTTTCAGAATTTAAAGTTTTTTGCCAATGTGGTGAGTGTAATGAAATTTAATTACTGTGTTCATTTGCATTACCTTGATTATGGTAAGGTTGAGGATCTTTTTATTTGCTTCGGGTCATTCATATTTCTTCTTGGTGAATTACCTGTATTATTCTATTGCATTGTTTGTGTTTTTAAAAAAGACTTATAAGAATTCTTTATGTGATATTGATAGCTATCTTTTTGCAATTGTGAACATTGCAATTATCTTTTCTCAGTAATTGTGACTTGCCTTAACTTTGTTTATAGTGTTTCTTATGATACAGAATATTTTTGTTTTAATTTAGTTAAATCTAGCTTGTACTTTTGTGTGCCTTATTTAAGAACTTTTCCCTCTCTGTCATGAATATTTTTTCCTCTAGTCATTTTTATTTATTTATTTATTTATTTATTTTTTGTGAGGTGGTATGTCACTCTGTTGCCCAGACTGGAGTGCAGTGGCTCAATCTTGGCTCATTGCAACCTCTGCCTCCAGGTTCAAGCAATTCTCCTGTCTCAGCCTCCTGAATAGCGGGATTACAGGTGCCTGCCACCACACCTAGCTAATTTCTGTATTTTTAGCAGAGATGGGTTTACTATGTTGGCCAGGCTGATCTTGAACTCCTGACCTCAGGTGATCCTACTGCCTCGGCCTCTCAAAGTGCTGAGATTACTGGCGTGAGCCACTGTACCCAGCCTCTTCTAGTAATTTTTATGTTTTACTTTTAACACTTGGGTTTTTGACACAGCACAGTTTATTTTTTATCATAGGAATTTATTTTCTTTAATGGACATCCACTTAGACTGGCACCATTTATTAAAATAATCATGTCTTCTTTTTCCAAAGCTTTTTAACATTTTTTGATCGTATATTAAGTTCCCCTTTTCATAGGTGGAAGCAATAATGTTAAAGGGCTAATCAAATCATGTTACTCCTAAACCAATTCCATGGATCGCCTCTCACTCTTCAGATACCGATTTTAATGGGACCCTTGAGGTACTATACAGCTGAACCACCCCTCTAATCATACCTCTAACCTTTTCCTCCTTATACTCTGTGCTTTGACTACACTTAACTGCTTTTAGTTTTGTACAATGTCTTTCTTTTTCTTATCTGACCCAACGAGACTCCAGTCTTTACGTAAGATAGATGTTCGATCTTCCTGCATATCTCTTTCCTTAATCTTTAAGTAGGTAGCTTCAAATAATGAATCTTTGAAGACTCAGCTGTAAGAGGCGTCTCCTCCTGTGCCAGGTATGTATTAGGTGCCCTGCTTAGGGATAATCTACCAGGTCAATTACATTGCATTATCAGTGTTCCACAATCCAGGAATCCCTGGGGGCAATAGGAATGAGTCTGCCTGGATTCTGGATTCTAGTCTTGTTGCTGGCACATACTAAGTCTTCTGTGTATACTTGCTGAATGAACAGAAGTTTCAGATAACTCTCTCACCGAGAGTAGGATTCGTTTTTGAAATACTTGGCAGATGATCATCCATATAATCTCCTCTTGAGCATTTTCAATGATAATGAGCTCATTAGCTTATAATCAGTAAAATCCCTTTATAATGCTTTCTTATGAACTGCATGTAAACAAGTTTGTCTACTACTGTTAGGAAAAATAATTGCACTTTTTTTTGCAGGATATTGCCTTCATCCCTATGTAAATCTCAATTTTGACCTATTATTTCAGCATGCCAAGGTATTATCGAATTTTATTAATTTCAATAATCATCACAACATTTCCTTATATGTTCATAAGTATAGATGATGTTGGTGTCTTCATTTAAGAGTGAAAAAAAGATTATATTACTTGATTAAAATTATACAGATAGGAAGTGGCAGAGGCCAGGTACGAATTCAAGCTGCCATATATTATGCTATGTGCAGATTCCTAATCATCTGACCTTCTTTCTTTCTTTCCTTCCTTCCCTCCTTCTTCCTTCCTTCCTTCCTTCCCTGCCTCCCTCCTTTCCTCCTTTCTTCCTTCCTTCTTTTTTAATTTTAAAATATATTTTGAAGATACACAAAAAGTGGTTTGTTTTATAAACAGACCAGGCCTGTGCTATGGATAATATTGCAGAGTAGAAATCCAGAGCTGGGTGTTGCTGATACATTACTCTTACATGGTATAACCTGTGTGCCTGATGGAGCAGAGCTGGTTTTAGATTTATATAAAGTTTCCTTTCACTCAACATTATCTTGGACTTGATTAGTTTATTTCTAGATATATAAAATTATAGTAATTAAACAAAATTTAAATATAAAAATATTTTTTATTTCTTTTGGAAAAGCAATTCTTCAAAACTATTAAGTATGTATCCTGAATTGTGAAGGTCTGCAGTTGTAAAGCAATGTGATTTCCCTTTCACTGGTTTATAAGGGTGCATATATTGTACCTTTATATTAGTGATAACAGTTTGTAAGACAATTTCAAATATGTTGTTATTTTTATTCTTTTAACATCTGAATGTAATAAATAGAGTCTTTAATTTTATCCTAGTTTTGCAGATGAAAAAAATAGGGTCAAAGATCAAGGGTTAAATATACAGATTATACCTGAGAGAGCCAGGACTTGAACCAAAATTTTCAGATTGCAATCCCAGCCCTGTATACCTAACACAAAATTCATAGATAGAATTCTATTTAGAAACTACATACGAAATACCTTCTCTGTGCTTTCAATATTGTAGACGTTTATATGGTGAAATATGGGTTGTGACAATAATAAAGAGTTGTCCTTTAAATCACACATGAAACCAATCTTAATATATTCTGATCTCCCTCTACCTCCATAGTGTTTTTCTTATGATACCGGTATACTCCCTTTATGAAATACCAAAAATCCTTTTTATTATTGTTTCAGGAAATGTCAGAAATCACTGTTATTATTATTTTTAATTTGTAAGATTTTAAATGACTTTCAGAAACTGCTAGGGAAATTGGATCATTCTAAGATCAGGATATATTCACACTGAAAGAGCTTAGCTGTACTCTGGGGTGTTAAACTTAATTTTCATTGACAGATCATTGTCTTGGATTTAATTGAGATTTAAGTCAGTAAAAATCCTGCCCTGTGGCCTAGAGAACAATTGGACAAAGTAGATGAAGTGGAGAGGAAAGTATTTTCTCAATCTTTTTTTTTCCGTTGGAAAGAACCCAGGTCACTTGCAGAGATGGTAGCGATTTGGCAACGGACCAGTCCTGCTGTTATGTGGTCACTATTAGCAAGTCAAATGCTCATCATTATAATAAATGTGGGGCTATAAATATCAGTGCAGGGAATACTGGCTTTAAAATCATGGAATCAAAAATGATTTAAGTATTTAGAGATTAAATTAAATTCCATTTAAAAAAGAAATTAATAGTCTGTTATTTTACCTGTCGATGTAATTATCCTTCAGTCTTAGAAAAGTTGTTTAGGATGGCAATTCTCAAACCCCAGTGGGCATATCATATGCATAGAGTATCTGATATAAGTGCAAATCCCTGGGTCTCATCCTTGGAGAGTCTATTTCCATAGGCTGAGAAATTAGAACCTTTAACAAGCACCTGCCAGGAGATTCTTATAATTCAGGTGCAGCTTGACTCTATACTACTTTTGAAGAAAGCCTGATATAATCTAATTAAATCAGGGTTTGAAATAATGACATTTCTCCTACAGAAGGATTGGTCAATTGGCCATCAATTCAAGAGGACCTATTACTCATAAATCCACATGCTTGATATGTATATTTGAGGTTCTATAATTTGTTAAAAGATAACCCTTGTTTGCATCTGTTTGCTTCTTCTGAAAGGTATTAGAATTTGCTTGAATTTTAAATTGCATTGGTTTTAAAAATAAAGTGTACTTTTTGTTTAACAAAGAACCTCCATGGCTATGGGAATTGTCCTTTCTCGGACTGCTAAACTGGTTGCTGAAGTAGATCACACAGGGGGGCGCTGTTTAAATACGTTTTGTGCGTGGTTAGTTCCAAATCCGTACAGCAGAGGGCGCATGCTTTAACTGATACAAGGAACCTGTGGTCTGATTGTTTTAGCTTGAATTATTCTAGATTGCATTATTAATTTAATTTATTTAGGCTATTAAAGAAATATGACTTGCTGAAACTTATTTAAGTAAGGATCATGTGAAGTTTTTATAAGTTAATATTTTATGCACGTATTCAAATCATTCTGATATCTTTGCTTTTTTGCGTTACATTATGAACAGTGCCTCTAGGTAGCATCTCTTCTAGGTTGAGTCTTTTCTTTTTTAGTTGTAAGAATTAAGATTCTGATTTGCAAAATGGATAGTTGACTATAAATCTACAACCGACAGATATCTTCTACAGATTATTATATAATATTTTGTAGTGTTTTGCCTGAGAATTGAAGATATATATCATTCACATCATATTAGGCTATTTTTTCTCTTTCCTTCCAGACTCAGTGCATATGCAAACACTTAGTTTATAACTTGTTCTTTTCATGTAGCATTTTCCCATATATGCTTCTACCAATTAATACTCTATCAGTTATAGTAGAATAAATAAACTTGAACTTGTTGAATCAGAAAAAGAATGTCTCCTTTGTCATTCTTTTTGTCAAACTGAAGTTTTCTGAAGGTAGAGACTGTTCCTTATTCTTTTTTCTCTCTTCAGTTTCTGCTATGAAACATTGGAGAGAGTAATGAGCATCACTGCTGGTGTCAATTCCTAGATATAGGCTAGGATTAAATTCTTTACTACATCTCCAATTGAGAGAGGAAATTTATGTCCTATCCCCTTGGAGGTCTCTGATTATTTGACCTATGTGATAGTTAGGCAGTAATAGTGTGACCATTTCTGGTCGAAGGCTTTGAGAGCCTGGCAGCTTCCATTTCCTGTTTCTTGGAATGCTCTCTGTAGAAACCCTGAGCTACTTCATCTGAGCCCTCTCTGACTATATTGAGGCACTGTGCTGGGGAAGCCATGTGTAGAGTCTCTGATAGTCTCAGCTGCTCCCATCTTTTCAGCTGTCCCTGCCAAGGTGTTAGACATGGTGGTGAAGCAATGTTGGATGGTCTAGACTAGTCCATCCTCCAGCTGCATGCCTTTTAGGGAAAGTGACCCTCACTGACACCCTGTTGGACAGAAGAATTGCCTAGATAAGCTCTCCTCTCCTATTCCACATAATCATGAGATGTAACGTAAGGGTTGTTGTTTTAAGACATTGTGTTTTGGAGCAGTTTGTTAGTGTGACAATAACAAATAAAAAGAGCCATAACACAGGCTAAGTTCTGGAGAGAAAAGTAGATGGTGTCAACTGGAAAGAAACTCAGAGAACATCTTATTTAACCACACCCATTTATAGGGAAAAACTGTTTTCCAGAGAGATGAAGTCGCATGTTCAGGGTCATCTGGATGGTTATGGTCACTATCAGGACTCTTGTCTGACTTTGTTGTCCTTGCCTTTAGCACATAAGATCATTTAACATATTACTTTACAACTAGTAAGCGAAGACCAATAGATATAGCCTAGAGACACCTAAAGACCTACTAGAATGCCAGAAAGAACTTTGCAGTCTCAAAAAGGACCCCCAAAACAGGTTCCAGGAATACCCTGCCCAACTATTTTGTCCTAGGTAACCACAATTATAAAAAGTTACATTCCAGTTTAATTGTACATTTCATTTAACATTCAAATATAGCAAAAGATACTAGAAAAATAATCATGCACACAGATATATGCTATCATATGTAAGCAACCACAACATTTATGCAACTTGTATGCCAAATTTTCCTTGGTAAATTTGGGAGCTTGGAATGCATTTTCCCATAGAAACAATGACACTGAAAATTCAATTTAATGCCTAACATACCTAAAGTATAGTACTTGAAATTATCACCATATTTATCAGATTTCTTTGAGGAAGTGCTTTCTGAATGCTAGCTTGGTATCTCTGGACCCATCATTCCAACGTTTCCCTTTATTTGGCTTTAACAGAGCCTCTTCCTGTTTGTGGAGCAATGGAGGAGAGCACTCTATCTTGCTCTTAGCACCAGCTTGCAGCAGATATCTTCTTAGGCTTCAGGATGCAGGGAGAGAAGGTTCCGTAGAGACCTTATCTCAATGCAATGGGAGAATGTCCTCGACCTGGTGAAGAAACAGCATGGTTCAGGACTTCTTGTTGGTTAAATTTCTTAGCTCAAGGCAGCTCCTGGTGCTTCCCCTCCCCTCGCTGTTCTAAATATGCCAGGGACTGGTTTACTTGCTTTCCTTTCTATCCTCCTCTGTAGCTTCCTCTTTCCAAGGTATCAATTTTAAAACTCATTAGAGAACAGGATGAAGTATTTTTATTTTTCCCTGTGTATCTATAGCTAAAACATTTTTTCGCTTCTCTTCCCTTGTTTCCTCCCTCTTCTCCTCCTCCTTCTCCTTCTTCCTCTCAGTCCTTTTCTTTCTTCCTTCCTCCTGTCCTTGCCTCCTTCCCTCCATTCTTTTTCTCCCTGCCTCTCTTTCTTTCTCTCTACCCATTGTCTTATTTCTCTTAAAATCAACCCAATTTCTCTAATGACTGGAGAATTATTAGCTAGTATAGTTAATTAAATTCCTCAGTTTATTTTTAGATTTGGGGAAAGTAAGTGGCATTGCTCTGTATCTTCACTGCTTATATAAATAAGACCAACTGTGTGTTCCTACTAGATTATAAGCATTTGAAAGGAGGGGCTGCACCTAATTTTTCTTTATAATCCCTATCACATAATTTTGAAATGGTTAGCAGTATTTGTTGTGTAAATGAATAAAAATCAAATATTGTAGCTACAGTTTCTCTTTATTAATGTATATCTGCACCATGAAAGAAGGTGAAATGCACTGAAGATTATTTTGACATCCTGTAAATCCTTGCACATTGCCTATGTTTCTAGCCTGCGTATTGTACATAGCAAATGTATGTAAGGTTATAAAGTCAAATTTTGCAGTTGAATTTTCTCTTTTACCTTTATTTTTTGCTTTCACTTATATTCTTTAACTGAATTCACTTTCACTGATATTCACGATACTAAGGGAGTTTGTTCTTGGGATACAACCATACAGTGGAGTGTAATGTTATGCATTGATGTGGTCAATTAACTAGTCATAGGAAGAGTATCTGACATTTAATCCTTCCATTCCTGAGAGTCAGATTAAATAAATGAAGGTTTTGTAGGTTATTTCAAGGATTAAAGAATAGATCTAGGAATCATTTTTTAAAGCTGTTTTTTTTTATGACAAATGAACTGTAATACTTTACTCAAATAGAATCATTTGTTCTGTGACTGACAGTTCCAGCTTTCCCCAAGGACAAGACAAAAAATGTGCTTAAAAAGTTCAAGGTAATGTTTGAGTTTTATGTTTGCTTGAGCCTGATTTGAAGTGTAAAAATAAGATGCCAACAAGTCCCAAGTTGAAGAACATATTATTCCACAAAATGTTATCTTTGTGTATTTATCAGTATTTTATTCTAGCCATTCTAAACTATTTGCTATTTTTATCTTCTTAGACCAAATGTACTTTAAATAATTCATCAAGCCATCAGGAAAGAAAACCCAGCTATGAGAGAATCCTAGATAGTTATTTTAAAATAAGATTAGAATAGTATGTAAGGAAACTTTTCTAAAGGATTTGGGTGTTTAGTCCTTTCTCTCTCTGTCTTTTATTTTTGAGAAAGCTGGCATCTTAACGACTTAAGGGGTAATAATTTCCTTATTATGTTAGGGTTCAGGATTGCTCTGATTTTCCTTGATGCAGAAATATTTTAGAAACAATATTTCAAAAAACAAAACAACTCTTATCGCTTTATTGATGCTTGACTCATTTCTGTTTTGCATTTAAAAAGTAGCTTGTTATGTTCCTTCTGTCGCTATTTGGTCACTTGTGTTTGGGAAAAACTAATTTGTGATTGTGCATAAAGTGGAATGCCTACAGTATATTCTAAGTTGGGGGTTCACATTTAAGTATAAATACAGAATTCAGTCTTTGTTTCTATTTTCCATTGAGCATATATATTTTTTTCTTTTTCTATTTACGATGGAGTCTTGCTCTGTTGCCAGGCTGGAGTACAGTGGACCAATCTCGGCTCACTGCAACCTCCGCCTCCTGGTTGAAGTGATTCTCCTGCCTCAGCCTCCCGAGTAGCTGGGACTATAGGTATGTGCCACCATGCCTGGCTGATTGTTGTCTATTTAGTAGAGATGGGGTGTCACCATGTTGGCCAGGATGGTCTTGATCTCCTGACCTCATCATCCGCCCGCCTCAGCTTCCCAAAAGTGCTGGGATTACAGGCATGAGCCACCGCGCCCAGGGCCCCATTGAGCATATTTTAGATGCATGATCTTATTTCTGCACTATTGCAGTAGTCTCTAAGTGCCATCAGCTGTTCGCCACATCATACCCATCTCCCATCTCTTCTTTTTCTGTTATTGCTAGAGTACTGTCTCTAAAAACTCCAATCTGAACATGATATTCATCTATGAATGTCATAGCTGAGTGATATCTTAATGACGTTAACTCTTGAATGGCTCCCCACTGCCTATAGAATGGAACCTAAGCTCTCTACTGTTTCTTACAAAACCCTGACTCCTGACAGCCTTCCCCTGGCCTCTGTTTCATCTTACTCTACATCTTACTTCCCCTTCAGGTTTAGTTTGTTGTCCCAGAATGAATTATCCCTTTTCCTAAACAGCCTTTCCTAATATCCTCAAGAAAAACAAATCATATACTCCTTAGCCCTCATCGTATGCATTGTGTTTGTTTTCAGAGCATCTATAACATCTGTGCCCAAATATTCTTTTTGTATCTGCTTTTGTCTGCCACTAGACACTCATGTTATTGAGAATAGGGATTATGTCTTACCCATCACTAGCACTGAGCCCTTGGCACAGTAAAACTTTAAAAAGTTGGTTGAAAGAATGAGTAGGCTTACCAAACTGAAAATTCTTAATGTCCATTTGACTACATAAACATTGATTTATTGCAAAATCCTTAGCATGCGCTCAAGTACTTGATCATCTGGATTATTTTATTCTTTCACTGATTTATCTAATAAACATGTTTTCTCCCTTTAATACAGTTACTGAGCTGGGCACTGGTGAATTAAACAGACATGGATCTATTAATGGGTCTAATATTGTCTGATTTAAGGGGTAAAACCATTTTAATGAAGAACCTTTGCTGAGTTATGGCAGAAACAGACTTTGATGTTTACTATAAAGTCTGACCTTGAAGAACTATATGGATACACTTTTCTTTGCCTCTTCTCTAAGCTCTGTTTTAATTTTTGTCCATTTCCTTTTGTTATAAAAATTTAAAGAAAAATATTTAGTGGGTAAGTTTAAAATGTGTACGAGAGGCTGGGCATGTGGGCTCATGCCTGTAATCCCAGCACTTTAGGAGGCTGGGACAGGGGATCACCTAAGGTCAGGAGTTTGAGACCAGCCTAACCAACATGGTGAAACCTTGTGTCTACTAAAAATGCAAAAATTAGCTGGGTGTAGTGGCATATGTCTGTAGTCCCAGCTACTCGGCAGGCTGAGGCAGGAAGATCATCTGAACTTGGGAGGTGGATGTTGCAATGAGCCAAGATCATGCCATTATACTCTACTCTGGGCAACAGGAGTGAAACTCTGTCCTGGAAAAAAAAAAATATGTACAAGATACTTATGGTAAAAAAAGTATAGCCGTAGAATCACTTATGAAAAGGTTTAAGAAGAAATAGATTGTGTCTTTCTGCTCTTAAATGTGGCTACTTCAATTAACACCCTGGAGCTTGTGAAATTACAGGTGAGTCCAAAGTTCTCTGTGTACCTTGGTAGATATGAGCATTATTTAAAAATCCCTGAGTAAATACTTACATACAACCTCTGTACTTTGCAAGACAGAATACAGGGGAAAGCATCCTGGAGGAAGAGACCAAAAAGATAGCTCTACAATGGCTTTGACAGTCATCAGCAGATGTTTTACATGTTTCTTCATCAGGAAGATACATATGATAGCCATTCCATTTATCTCACAGAGTATCATGAAGATTAAATACAAAAATAGCCAAGTGGGCACATCAAATTATTTTGTTTCAAAATAATGGATGCTTAAGAAGTCCAGAAATACATCTTATAAAAATGAGAAAGCCTCTTTTGTCTTCCTGCACCCAGGGCAAATACTGCCAAAGGAGGTAGCCCTTTTTTCTTATTGAGCAGAGAGTTTTCATCAATATATACCTACTGTGTTGTGAGTCAGCACAAGATATACTTTTTTTTTGTAATTAGACAGACTGTAACAAGATATTTTAGATGTTTTCTACTGATGCAAGCTGAAGATTTTTAGTTTTGTTTGTTTGTTTGTTTGTTTTTAAATTTTCTCTTATGGGGCCGGCCCCAGCTGATTTTTAGTTTTTTTAATAGACTCTTTCTCCTTCTGCCCTACTGACAATATGGTCACATCAAAATTTTTGGTTAATTCTATTGATACGTCTATGTAAATATCATTCAGTGTTGCATAATGTGTTATGATTATGTTCTTCTGTTGTGAAAATGTTGTGGTTTTCCTGTAGTTAATAATTGCTTTGTTGTTTCATTTGCTTCATTTTCTTTGATCCTATTTCCAAATTTCTTCTCCTCTCCCAAGAAATTGGTGAAACAATCTTAACACAAACTTCCAAGGGGCCAACTGTGCAGGGACTCTGTTAGTTCTGTCCCCCACTCAAAGGCATCCCTCGTGATTTCTTCCTTTTCTTCTTTTTGTGGTAGTGTACCCCGCTGGGGGAATGAGGAGTAATTTTTTTGAGTCTTTATTGGTCTGAAAGTACCTATATTTTAAGTTTACTCAGAAATACTTTTGAATATAGAATTCAAGTCATTTTTCACTCAAGGCATTTTGAAGTTGCCTTTTACTTATATACTGTTAAGAGTTCCAATTCATTTGTAATTCTAGTTTGCCATCTCGAAGCTTTAAACTCAATGTAAACATATTCATTCGTTTACTTGATTTTTATTTTTCAGTAATCAGAATGTATGTATAGTTAAATAATATTAAAAATAAATTAAAATTATTCATTGAAAAGTCTTGTTCCCATTCTCATATTTATCAGCCCATGTCACTTCCCTCAATCCCTACAGGGTTTTGCCTCCATTAATGTCTTTTATACATCCCCATGTACTTACCTATGTAAATACAAGTAACTGTAGATACAGGTTGGTTATAGCCATACTCTATTTGAATTGCCTTTTGGCTTAACAGGTTTCTTGGTACCTTTACATGAAAGCACTTTAAAAAGTACAGACCACTATATAACATAAAGTAATTTGTATTAACTCATAATTTAGACTGGGTTTTTGCACACTTGCAACTACCTGTTGATTAAACAGAAGGCTTATCATGGGGAATGACAAAGACAGGAATAACCAATCAGAGAGATAAGGGCATGGAGGCAGAGTTGAGATGCTTTGAGAGGCAGAGTTGAGATGCTTTGAGAGAAACAGAGCAACATTAAAAAGAAATAAGAAAAATGGAGGTGGGTATGTAGAACAACTTTCATAAACTGAGCAGCATTTCCACATTAAAAAAAAACTGTTGGTATGATAGAGTGCTTTACTCTATGCAAAGCACATACAACGTAAGCAGAGAGAGAAGTCTTACAATGCCATTAAGCTACAATTCTCTTCTTTCAGTTTTTTAGATTATGAGTAGGTTGACATGCACATGAATGTCAGACAATGAAGAGGAAGGCCATATGAATACTGTGTGTCTAGTGGTTGATGCTGGCCACAGACTTGCATCTCAGCCTGTGGTACCCAAGAGGTAGGGCCTTCATGTCAGAGCTGGCTTGCTTAGGGTTGGATCCCAAAGCTCTCACTGGGTATATTTTTCACACTGCTGATAAAGACATACCCAATACTGGGTAATTTATAACCAGAAAGAGGTTTAATAGACTCACAGCTCCACGTGACTGGAGAGGCCTTACAATCATGGTGGAAGGTGAAAGGCACATCTTACATGGTGGCAGGCAAGAGAGAAGTGAGAACCAAGTGAGAGGGGTTTCCCCTTATAAAATCATCAGGTTGCATAAGACTTATTCACCACCACAAAAACAGTATGGGAGAAACCACCCCCACAATTCAGTTGTCTCCCACAACATGTGGGAATTAATGGTAGCTATAATTCAAGATGAGATTTGGGTGGGGACACAGCCAAACCATATCACTGGGATCAGTAGCCTATCAAGCTGGCTCTGGGCCAAGTTTACCTATTGTGTCACCTCAGTCTTCTGAAGCAATAGATACTGCTTTGGACAGGGCAGTGGGCTTAGGAAACAGTTCCTGAGGATTAGTGAGGAATTGTGGGGAAGTTAATTGCCCCAAGACCTTTGGAAACCAATGGCCCCCAGACCAAAACCCTGGGAATTAGAGAAGATCAGGTCTCCCTAGACCTGTCCTCTGAGAATTAGCAAATTAACAGGATGATATTGTGGGATGCAGTTGGACCTGAGCAGAATAGCATTTTCCCTTGACCTCTTTTATTGAAGAATACAAGTGCTATTAAGGCACACTGGGCCTGATGGTCTGTTTTAGGCATACTCTTTTATAGGCACCTTTACATAAGGTGTTATTGGTTGGGAGATAGAAAGAGAAAAGCAATTTTTCTTTTTGGCCTTCAAGATTTTTGTCACTCAGTAGACACTTTCAATGTAATGTTTTGGTCAAACCCCTTACTTAATGGACTAAAGTGGAAGGTACTTCTGTGGTTATGTTGACAATAGAAACAAATCCTAGTCTAATCTTCTTGTATGCTCTTTCTCCATCCTTAGTGTTAGAAAGTCTTTATATTCTACACAGAAGATTGATGTGGAAGAGTATTTCTAACTGCCAATTTATCTAACTGTTAGTCTGAAAGTAATGATCAGATAAATACACAGACAAAAATTTCTGTGCATAATCATCAATCAGCTTATTAGAATGGAAAGCAAATTCTTAGGGCTAATAGACATTCATTAGGCCAAATAATTTTGCTGTGTTAACAAACTACATAATCGATTTAGGATTACAGCCAAGTATTAGCACGTTATTACACATGTGACTTAGCTGTTTTCAAAATAAATCTAGTGGCAGCTTTGCAAATATGGATTTGCATAGTGGGACTCATGCAGTTGTATATTTAGAGCATTTCATAAGAATAATGAAGTTAACAATTTCTACTCATATAGTGAAGAAAATGATTGTGTCTTATTTGTGAAAGTGTAAAAAGGTGAAACCACTTGTACAAAGCACTATCAAAGTGGTTTCAACCATAGGTTTAGATGAAATAATAGTGTGGAAGAGACATGATTAGTCTCGTAGAATGCCTCCAGTGTCAGGGTACTATGTGCTGTATATAAAGCATAAACTGAATATCAATTTGTGTAAGACTATAATCTGAATAATGGCTTCATTATTTCCCTCCCCCAAACGATTGAACTTTCCTTATTTGAGTATGGCTTAAGATCATGCAATTTATTTGTTTATTTTATATCAGAGTTGATACATCCACAAAAGTATGTTCTCATTCACAGTAGTCACTTGGAGATAATTTTAATCTTAGTGATATAGTTATTGCTCAGTAATTTTGGGACACAGTGAGAAGTTGGCTTTCTGTAACCCTGATGAGAGCTCTCACCAGAACTCAACAATGCTGGCACCCTGATTTTGGACTTCCAGCCTTCAGAACTGTGAGAAAGAAACTTTAGTTGCTTATAAGCCACCCAGTCTATAGTGCTTTGTTATAGCGGTCCAACTGAAGTAAGACAAGAACATTATTGGAATAAGAATTCTGTGGTTAGGATCTTTGACGCCTATAAACCTCGTGTTGAAATTTGATTCCTGTTGGTGGAGGTGGGACCCACTTGTGTTTGGGGCATGGGAGTGGAATCCTCATGAATAGATTAATGCCCTCCTTGGGTGGGGAGCAAGTGAGTTTTCTCTCCATGAGCTTTGGACAGAGATGGTAGTAAAGAGAGCTGGACCCCTCCTTTCTCTCTCTTGCTTCCTTTCTTGCCATGTGGTCTGTGCACCTGCCAGCTCCTCTTTGTCTTCCACCAAGAGTGGAAGTAGCCTGGGGCTTTTGCCAGATGCGCAGTCTTCCAGCCAGCAGAACTGTGAGTCAAATAATCAACTTTTCGTTATGTCTTGGGTATTTCTTTATAACAACATAAATTGACTAAAACAAAGGATATAGGATATCAAAACTTTTTCTATGCCACTGCCTATGAAACTGCGAAGTAGAGCATTTTAACTAGGATAGGATTTTTAAAAAGGATAAATAAAGTAATACTGTAGTTGTAATTTAAATGCATTCACGCAGGACAGTTTCTTGAAAGCAAAAATATAATAATCATAAAACTTTATCAATAACAGTTGAATACTGATCTTATATTTTAACTTATCTAAAATGTATGTAAATGTACACATTGACCACAAGAGAGACCTCTATGTACTGTGATAGGTACATTCAACCTACAAAAAATAAAATTGTACTTCATCAATACTGAATTGCAACTAATAGGCTGTATTTGGAACCATAACTACCATTAAATGAAGGTTACCCAAAAGCAATTTTTGGAGTTATTTTTCTGAATTGGGAATTTTAATAAAGGTGTCTTGAGGTTTAAACAGAAGCCATCTTTTTCTCAAAATAGCCTTCCCTGCAGCAAGCTGAGTATTTAAAACTATTGCACTGATTTTAGAACCATGTTACTTAAAATAGCTTGCAGCTTCTTCCTATTTATGTCAGAAAATAATGGTCTCTCCTTTGTTAATAAACTGTCAGATAGATAAAGGTGGCTAAAAATAAAAAATACAGGCTTATTTTAAACAATTTAGAATGAAACTCCACATAAGGAAGTCTACCTGAATAACTTCTGAGACAATCACTTTTGAAGATTTCATTCATTTCCTGCATCTAATGTGTCCTGACATGTTTGCTAAATAAGTATAATGATTGCATAGTTACACATCATAAATATTTGAGCTTGAGGTAAGAAAAAATGCACATTCTCCTACGATTACGGTTAAGAGTGCTTTCCTCTCTCCGCCTACATATGACTCTATAATGATGTCCACATGTGCTTTCTTGATGTTTCTGCTGTGACCACTGGCAGAAACAGCATAGCAGACCAGATGGTCTGTTGATTTAAGTAGAGAAATTCTTTGGCCCTTATTTAATTCAGTTGTTCTACTCAACCTGCTCAGGAGAGTCTAATGAGACAACATAAGACTGCTGCTGTTAAGATGAGGTACGTTGGCAACATTTTGGCATTTCTTGCCCTCCCTTGGCTGGACATTATTGTTAGTTTTCTTATCTTTATGAAACCATCAACTGAATCATTTAAATAATAATAATGGTTTTTCATGCCACATGATATTTTAAAGAGGAGTTCTAGGTTTAAACCCTGTTACCTATAGAGAGTTTTAGAAGACTGGAAACACATTTATCTGTTAACAGTTGACAAGAAGTCGATCATCTCATTTAGCTTGAGAAATATTTTGATGACCGCCATGGTTCCAATGTGGAAAGATGGGATGAATAGTTGGGAAGTCATGAGGGAAGGCAGTCTTTTAGAACTGCATGATGATTTCAGCAATTACTGTGGCACACACTGCCTTTGAAAAGATACTTCCAGTGCTCACCAATTCTTGGTGTGGACCTCAGTGATGCCATTTCACCCCCTCTCTCATGTGGTGTTTTACTTCGGTGAGAAAAGCTTTATGTCCAGTGCAGTTTTCTTTCTCATTGCTTCTGATTTCAAGAATGAAAAATTTCTTGGGAAGATCACCCTGAATGTCAGTTTCTGATCGGGAAGCTTAGCAGACCTTGCATTGGCAAAAATAAAAATGGGTGAAGATCGTTGCCTTGAATTCTTTATTGGAATTTAAAGTAATTTACAGCCTGACTCTCTCCTTCCTTCCTTTCCTTTACTGGTGGTAATAGTATTTGTTAGTATGTGGTATGAAAATTGGCAGATATAAGCAGTATGACATTATTGTCAGTTTCTATGCTACAGACAATTCCTATATTAAAGACAATGACTGTAGAGCCATGGCAGTTAAACATGTCTGGGGGATACATTGTTTCAACAAACTGAATTTTAAAACAAACTATTAACTGAAAGACAACTTTCTTATGCAGAGGAATTGTCTTGAACAAAGTAACTCACCTGAGATAATGAGTGTCCAGCCCAGTGCCTGAGACATAAAGGATGTTTATTACTGAGGGGCTCTGTATTTAAGGATGTCTTACTTGACCCCTACTCTTGTTAAATAACTTGCCTGGGTATAGATTTCTAAAATCGAAATAATTTTACTTACAGAACTTTGAAGATATTGATTCATTGTGATTTGTCATCTAGTTTTGCAGACAAAAGTTTTTTTGCTGGTCTGATTTCTTGTTATTTAAGTAAGACTTTTCTTGTTTTGAATTGTTTTTGGTTTTTAACCTTCTCTCTGGAAACTGTGCAGTTTTTCTCTTATAGTTGCTATTATGATAGTTCATTAAAATATGTTAAAAATTGTCTTTAAAAAATAGCTATTTCTGCTCTGTACTTGGTAGGCTCATTTAATCTCATGCCTACAGTCTTTTACTCAGCAAAGAGAAAATTATGTGTTTCATTATTTTCTTTCTTCTGTTTTCTCCTTCTGCGTCCAAATTTTGCCAAGCATTATGTCAGCCTTGTGGTTTTGAGCAAGTTAACCTCTAACATCTTTGATCATCAATTGCGTTATTATAAAGTGGAAATTATAATCCCCAGGAGGCCAGTACCCAATATGGTAATTATTCTTTATCCTTCAGATGTCTTGCTTCTCTAAGCTTATCATTTTGATCAAGGGATTTGAATCTAAATATAGACTTCTGGCTCTTAAAGTGATGTTTAGGCTGTTTTTAGCCTGAAGGTTATTGGGCATGACTGGTCTTCTTCAAAGTAGCACTGGCTCATTTCTTAAAGCTTCTCTGACACTGTAGCCTGCGTTGTGTGGCAAATACAGAGATCAGCACATAGAAACAAGTCAAAGCATTTATGAAAAGGGGAGATAAAATGTTAAATAGCAAGGACACTCTTAGAGTTTGTTTTCAGGTAGAAGTCTATAAAAGACAACAGTGGGATCTGTAGTATTTTTATGTGGGTTCATCTGATGAATGACTGCCATGTTTATCTTCCCAGAAGAAAGCTGTGGTCATGTCACATTCTTTGTTAAAAATCTTAACTGGATCCCCATTGCCTATAAAATTAATATCAGGTTCCTCAGCTTAATTTCCAAGTAGTCCAAAGATGGACTCCAATGAAACTTTCTAGTATTATATCCGACTATTCTCTACATACTCCTTCACTCTAATCCAAATATGTTACTCTGTGCTTCCCAGATCTATCCCATGCTCTTTCCTTGGACTCCTTTCCTTCCTCCAATTTACACCAGGACATTCTTCTGTTTTAAGGTCCAACTTAATGACCCCTTCCTTTAAAAACTCTTTGCCAATGTCTATAACTCCAGGTTTTATTTCTTTGTATGCCCCAAAGCACATGCTGTGTGCGTCTTGTATGTATAACATACTGCATTGAAATAACTTAAGGCATAATCTGTGTCATGCTCATCTGTGATCTACTAAGGTCTAACAGTACTTCGCTTATAATTTGTGCTGAGTAAATATGGTTGACTAGTGACTGGATGCATTGTAGTAATGCTGCATTGTCACGTTTCACATTGAGAAAGTAAATTTGGAGGTTGTTTTGTTTTGGTTTTTTAAAGAAGCTGACTCGTGACCAAAACTGTGCTTTGTTGACTATATTGACTTAACAGGTTTTTATATTATCTATGTGATCACTTCTTAATATTTATTTATTTTTTCCAGCTTTATTGAGGTATAACTGACAATAGAGATTACATATATTTAAGGCACGCAACATGATGTTTTGATATTTGTATATATTGCGACATGATTAACATGATCAAGCTAATCTCATCATGTAGTTATCATTTTTTGGTATGGTAAGAATCCTTAAAATCTACTTTCTTAGCAAATTTCAAGTATGAGTTTCCACAAATAGTGATAAACACTTGCTAACGACACAGTAGTACTGTCGGATATTTGGGAAACAGTTTTTCAGCTTTCAGCCCATTTCCTGTCAGGAGTTTATATAAAGAAAAATGAAATTCAAATATAATGCTGCTTGTGACTGAAATATTGTGCATTTTAATGAAACTTTTGTACCATCTAGCTTGTTTTTTTCTTGAACATTATCTGAAAATAAACCGACTTATTACTTGGAATTGATGGTAGCGAGTGTGCTGAGTGTTGAGATTTATTTCAAAATGTGGGACCGAGTGCAGTGGTTCATGCCTGTAATCCCAGCATTTTGGGAGTCTTAGGTGGGTAGATCACCTGAGGTCAAAAGTTCGAGACCAGTCTGGCCAACATGGCAAAACCCTATTTCTACTAAAAATTCAAATAAATAAATAAATAAAACAGCCAGGCATGGTGGTATATACCTGTAATCCCAGCTACTCAGGGGGCTGAGGCAGGAGAATCACTTGAACTCAGGAGGCAGAGGTTGCAGTAAGCCAAGACCATGCCACTGCACTCCAGCCTGGATGACAGAGTGAGACTCTGTCTCAAAAACAAACAAAAAAACAAAGGAAACAAACAACAACAAAACAAAACAAAACAAAAACCATAAAAAACAACCCAAAATGCCTTCTGTCTTCTATTTCTTTTCCACTGATGAAAATGCATTCTCTCTTCTACTTCTTTTTCACTGATGAAATAAAAGATACTGAACAATCCAATCTTTAAATTGGAGCATTTCCTGTAAGGAAGTATGTAACTTTTATAAAGGTACTAGCAGTTTCTTGATAAATATAAGGAAGAGTAGGACAAGACATTGTATGGAGGTTTGTTATGTGTGATTTATAATATTTGGGAGAAGACCAGGCATAATTTTGTGTCTTCAGTCAGTAGAATGACATTGATTTGTGACAAGTGAACATATTCTTTTCTATTTTTGCAATGTTGATAATATTTAGGAGAAGAGTAGTTAAGCCTCCTGAAAAGCATTTTTTTTTTTACATTATTGGGACTTATTCCTAGCCATCCATCTCCTAAATATATAAATATTTTAGTTTTGTTCAGGAAATGAATATGTTTTTAAGTTTATATTAATGGTTTTTCTTCTTGTAAATGGAAAAATACTTAAAGATCATTTTGTTTAAAAACTTCATTTTGCAGATAAGAAGATAACACTGAATTTCATTGGGCTGAATAAAAATTTTCATTTAAAATAAAAATATGATAGAAATTGAAATTGGGTTAAACTCTAGCCAATACATTGAATTAAATGCAATGCATTCTAAATTCTGCATAGTAATATCGAATTTTATTATAATGCCTAAGTCCATATGAGGTCACCTAATTGTGTTAAGAAGACAAAATAAGTATTTTCAGCACCAGAAAGGAGACTCCCTCAAGTAAGAAAAGTCCCATTTTACTGAACTTTTATAAAATGTTTAGTCAGAAAATATCTGAAGAAATGATTTCTATTTTAGTGTAAGAATGAGTATAATATTTTATAAGCTCAAATGTTTTATCATATATTCTTTTACTATTTGTCCCACCAGTTTTATGTTCCTTGTTTTTTCTTTCTTGCGTTTTTTTTGATTAATCAAGTATTTTGAAATTATTATTTTACTCTATGGTATTGTTACCACTACTTAAATCTGTTCATTCACTTTCCACCCTTAATGTTAATACTGTCATGTGTTTTAATTCTACATAGATCTTCTACTTCATAGGACATTAATATATCCACTCAATATTCACTTTGAATTAGCAGTATGTTTAGTTTTTTCACTGCTGTATCTCCCCCACTTCTTTACACAACTGTTGTTTCTCTCTACTTTTTACTCTCCATTTTTTTTCCTTCTCTGAGGTCAGTTTTCTTCTGCCTGAAGAATTCTATTTAATGTGTATTTTAGTGCTATTGTGCTAGTGACAAATTATCTCCAGTTTTCTTTGTCTTGAAGTGGTCTTAATGTAAGAGGGCCACAGGGGAAACAGTAATCTTTAGTGATAAATGGGGTTAAGTTAGAATGAAGGGAAAATTGAGAGAAGAGGTTGAATTTTGTGGGATTTTGTTCATGATTAGTTGTGAGACTCAGAACATAGTAAAAGGATTTTAGTAGTTAAGGAAGTATGGATGGTGAAGTAAAATAAGGCAATAGACTGCTCTTCATTAAAGAATCTAGGGCCTGAGAATGGGTGACCTGGGAGTTCTGGACCTGTGGTGATCTACATAAATGGGGAGGGGGAGAACATAAATACATTTTTGTTGAAGGACTCAAGACAAGCAATCATGGGGAAACTGTAAGGAGGAAGTGTTTCTACCACCATATTAACTTCGGTGTTCTCCTCTTAGCTATTTCCATGGCAGTGTGGAGGGCAGGGGAGGTATTTGATTATGGAGATCTGAGGGTTCCACTTCATTCCTAGAGTGAACTATAAGAGATGAGAATAAAAGGATGGATTTGGGAGAGACTTAGAATGTGAAATTAGCAGAATTTGGTGATAGAGTGGATATGGATATGGAATGTAAATAGAAGGAAATGTCAAAAATGACTCCCAGATTTCTGGTTTATGCAACTTGATGTATGTGGTGCCATTCACTGAACTAGAAACGCTGAATGGAGGAGGACTAGGTTTGGGTGGCTAATGGTGACACCATCAATTTGGCTTGGACTTTGTGAGTTTGAATTATATTTGAGTCATCCAAATGGGGATATCATATAGCCAATTAAATATGAGTCTATTGCTGTGCAGAGATATCTGGGTAGGAGATAAAAATTTGGGAACATATTTCCATAAGTTGTTAATTAAACTCTCGTGTCTTAATAAGCTGGTTAAAAAAGAATAAACAGAGAGAGGCCTGTTAAGAATGCCAACATGATGCTGAAGGACAAATAAAATGAAGAAAAGATGCTCATTTTACTTAGCTTTGAGGAGATCATTGATGAAAGGGTTAGATTAAGACCTTTACAGTCGAGGCTTTAGATTGAGGAGTTTACTGGTTAAAGAGAGATAATTTAGCTGGAGGGAAATTTTAGGATCTTTTGTCATTAAATCAAGGGGCTTGAATATGTGTAAAAGCCAGTGAGAGGAATCTGGTTGAGAAAAGTTAACTATCCAGGAAAGAGAAGAGATCATAATATAGAACTTCTAAGAAGCTGGGAAGGAAATAGGGATATATTATTTTCCTCTTGCTGCTGTAACAAATTACAACAAATTTGGTGACTTAAAACAACACATATTTATCTTAGAGTTTTGGAGGACAGAAATTTGAAATCAGTTCACTGGGCTAAAATCCAGGTGTCAGCAGGGCCTCATTTGTTCTGGTGGGTTTGGGTGGCAAGACAAATGTGGAGATCCATTTCCTTTTCTTTTCAGCATCTAGAAGCTGCCTGCATTCATTGGTTCTTGGTCCTGAATCGCTTTGACCCCTGGTTTGGTTTTTGCCTTTCTTTTCCCTTTCTGTATTGATTGAAACATTGCCTTCTCTCACTCTAACCCTCCTCTTTCTCTCTCTTTTAAGGACCCTTGTGGTCTGTTGGAATCGCTGTATAATTCAGGGTAATCTTCCCTGATCAGGACCATTAATCACATCTGCAAAATCCCTTTTATGATGTAACACAACATATTCACAGCTTCCAGGAAGTAGAACTTTGACATGGGGCGATGGCGGGGAATTTATTCAGCTTCCTACAAAGACCAAGCACAGTTAGAGGGACAGGTTCTAAAAGAAAGAAGGGAAAATAATTTAATTGAAGAGAAGGAAGGTAGAGAATATGTAAAATATGGCTGGTTTGTATATGTGATAGTGGGAATATAATGTATTTCCTATTCTTTAAAGTAGAGATTGTTTCACTTCCTTGAGGGAAGGGACATTGGTAGTAGATCCATAGAAGGAAGCACCATCCTCACAACTAGAGCATGTTTTCACTTCACTAATAGAAGAGCCTGCTGTGTGCCAGGAGCCCAATGGGTAAAGAGATATAAAGATATCCAACACAGGGTGATTATTATTACCTTTCTGTCACTGGGAGTTTTCAAAGCATGTTAAATATACTCAAAAGATGACTTACAAAAGATGACTTTATTGACAGTTCTAATATTGCTGATTGTATAAGCGATGCATACTTTCTAAATAGAATACACTTTATTTATTTATTTATTTAATTTGATTGATTGATTGATTGATTTTGCTGAGATGGAGTCTTGCTCTGTCATTCAGGCTGGAGTGCAGTGGCACAATCTTGGCTCACTGCAATCTCCATGTCCTGGTTCAAGTGATTCTCCCATCTCAGCCTCCTGGGTAACTGGGATTACAGGTGACCACCACCACACCAGACTAATTTTATATTTTAAGTAGAGATGGGGTTTCTCCATGTTGGCCAGGCTGGTCTCGAACTCCTGACATCAAGTGATCCACCTACCTTGGCCTCCCAAAGTGCTGGAATTACAGGCGTGAGCCATCATGCCTGGCCTAGAATACAGTTTAAAGAAATGTATCATAAGGCTGGGTACAGTGGCTCATACCTGTAATCCCAGCACTTTGGGAGGCTGAGGGGGGTGGGTCACCTGAGGTCAGGAGTTTGAGACCAGCCTGGCCAACATGGCAAAACCCTGTCTCTACTAAAAATGCAAAAATTAGCCAACTGTGGCGGGGCACCTGTAATCTCAGCTACTTGGGAGGCTGAGGCAGGAGAATCACTTGAACCTGGGAAGTAGAGATTGCAGTGAGCCGAGATCACACCACTGCACTCCAGCCTGGGTGACAGAGCAAGACTCTTGGCTCAAAAAATAAAATTAAATTAAAAATGCATTATAGAATGCTACTAGAAATAATTGATCGGAAGTAAAGAATATAGTAAGAATTCTTAAGAAGTTTTTCTAGATATTTGTATAGTCATAGCTCGTGACACTCTGTTAAGTACTTGCCCTTTAACTTGAGTAATCCGATAGTTTTTAAAAATTTAATTTTTCCACTGATAGTAAATGAATTATAAAGATTATAAGAATGAAAATAGATACATTAAAAATAACCACTTTCTGGTCTCCTCTCTTCTCTATCTTATTTTCCTTCCTAGAGATCAAGATTGTTAAAAATTTGGCATGGATTCGTGGAGGTCTTTTTCTGTGGTCTTACCTATGCTTATGTGTATAGCTGGTCTTCCAATAAGGTCATTTTTTTTTTTTAAACATCTTTTTTTTTACTAATACAATTGAGGAAAAAAAATCTATCCCAGGATCAGGCCACTGTCTGTGTGAAGTGTGCACTTTCTCTGTATGTCTATGTGGGTTCTCTCCAGAGATTCCTTTCCTCCCACTTCTTAAAGATGTGCGGGTCAGGTTGTCATGTCTAAATGGTCCCAGAGTGAGTGAGTATGTGTGACTGTGAGTGTGCCTTGCAATAAGATGAGGTCCTAACCAGGGTAGGTTCACACCTTAAGCCCTGAGCTGCCAGGGATAGGCTCTGGGCACCTGTGACCCTGAAATAGAATAAATCATTATCTCACTCGTTTTTACTCATCTTTCTTAAATGTATATATAGAAGCTCACATTTATTTCGGTGTTTAATATCAGAAGTTTTGGGGTTTTTTGGTGTTTTTGTTTTTTTTGACATGGAGTTTTGTTCTGTCACCCAGGCTAGAGTACAGTGGCACAATCTCGGCTCATTGCAACCTCCGCCTCCCGGGTTCAAGTGATTCTGCCTCAGCCTCCCAAGTAGCTGTGACTACAGGCACCTGCCACCCCGCCCAGCTAATTTTTTGTATTTTTTTCTTAGTAGAGACAAGGTTTCACCGTGTTAGCCAGTATGGTCTTGATCTCCTGACTTCATTATCCTCCCTCCTTAGCCTCCCAAAATGTTGGGATTACAGGCATGAACCACTGTGCCTGGACTGTTTTGGGTTTTTATTTAGAAGTTTGGTGATGTTTTTTGTGACCAGAAATATGCCACAGAAACTTATCTTTTTATCAATTAGCCTATGGTAAAATTGGTTTCTTTATATGTCATTTGACTTAAAGTCACAGTTTCTAAGAACTGATTGACAATGTTAAGAAAGGGCTTATTGTATATATAGAAGTTTAGGATATTTTATTGTTTTTACACAAATGGGGTCATACTAAGTATTATATAATTCGTTTTTTTTTAAATTGGACACTATGTTTTAACAATTTTCTTTGTTAGTTCATACTTTGTTTCTTTTAATTCCTACCTAATATTTCATAGTCTGAATGTATTACATCTTATTAATATGTGACAATTACCAATATATATGGTGTTTCCATATTTTCTCTTGTAAACAGTGATGCAGTGAACACTCTTCCAGATATTTTTCTAATTATTTATGCTGATTAGTCTATCGAGAACCAGAAAAGGAGTGGCTATGTCAAGGTCATGGCTTCTGAAGATTTTTACAGCTGCTGCCAAATTTTCTCCCATAATGTCTGTTCCCATGTGTATGCTTTTTATCAGTATTAGAGAATACCACTCTCTCACTTGGTACTTGTACCAGCATTTTGTTTTATCAGTCATTTGCATTTTTGTCCAACTCATTAAGATGCCTTATTTTAATGTATGTTTCTCTTACTACTGATGAGATTGAGTATGTTTTTAAGTGTTTATGTTCAGTGATATATTGTGTGTTTGTGTGTGTGTGTGTCTGTGTGTGTGTGTATTGTCTTTTCATACCTGTCTTTTGTCCATTTTTCTTTTGGGACTTTTTAAACTCTTCATCTTAAAGGAATTCTTTATGTATTTGGATTATTAATTCATTCTTAAATATATTACATATATACTTTCTTAATATGTGTTTTATGTTTGAATTTGTGGAGTCTTCTATACTATAGCATTAAATATTTATGAGTCAAAATTGTTTTTATAATTCCTTTTAGGTCTTAATTTGGAGGACTTTTCACATCACAGGTTTATTAAAGCACTACTGAGTTATTTTTTTCTAACATATTTATAAATTAATTTTCTTAACATTTCTTTTTAGTTGTCTGATGTTATAGTCTATTTTAGAGTATGGTGTTAGGTAAAAAAAATCTATATTTTGTTTGTATTTGTATAGTTAGTCTTTTTAGGAAGTCTTATTCTTTATTGATTTTCAGGGGCAACTGTTGCATACATGCACACACAAACACACGAGTCTGTCAGCACTTTTGGAAAAATTGGCTAACTACAGTTTTATTGTATATTAGTATATTAGTCCATTCTCTCACTACTATAAAGAACTACCAGAGACTGGGTAATTTATAAAGAAAAGAGGTTTAATTGACTCACAGTTCCACTGGCTATATAGGTGGCATGGCTGGGGAGACCTCAGGAACTTAAAATCATGGCAGAAGGGCAAAGAGGAAGCAAGCACATCTTCACATGATGGCAGGAGAGAGAGAGCTAAAGGGGAAGTGCTACACACTTTCAAACAAACAGAGCTCATGAGAACTCACAATTGCGAGAACAACAAGGGAGAAATCCCCCCACTTCATACCAGGTCCCTCACCATCATTGGGTATTTCAATTCAACATGAGATTTGGGTGGGGACCATGGAGCCAAACCATACCAATTATGTACACCAGGTATGTGAAGACCCCCCTCATTGATCTTGTTTGTCTGACTTTCTTGGCTACAATTGTACATTTTCTTAACTTTGAAATAGTTTGACTAGCACTGAAATGATATGTTCCTTAAAGGTCATATAGAATTTATTTGTAAATCAGACCATCTAGGATTTGGCCACAGTTTTTGGGAGTATCTCTTTGACAACTGTATTTCTTCTATGGCAATTAGTTTCTTTGAATTTTGTGGAGTCAATTTGCATAAATTATATTGTCCAGAGAACAATCTATTTCATTATGTTTTATTTGCATATAATCAGGAGAAGTAGTCTCTTATGATTCTTATCATTTCTCTGGTATTATTTCTTATTTGGTATATTGGTACTTTCTCCCTTTTTTCCTTCCTCAATTTGTTTCACTATTTATCTATTTTACTGTTTTCCCCAAAGACCAGATCCAAGACTTACTAGTTTTATAATTTTACCTTTATTCAAGTTTTAATTTATACTTTTATCTTTATTAGTTTCTTCCTTTTGATTTCCTCAGCTTTAATTTAATGATATTTTAAAATTTTGGGTTGTTAATAAATGTGTTTTTGTTTAATATACATGTATTTAAGATTATGAATTACAGTCTGAGAATTGTTTTAGCAGTATGAGAAATGATATATAGAGTTTATTATTATTATTACATAGCCATTTTACACTTTCAATTTTCATTGTTTTCTTTGCCAGAACAGTTATTTGAAGAGTCTTAAAATTTTCAGATGCTAGGAATTCTTAACCCCAGATTTATTAGTGATTTTTCCTTTTATTCTATTGTGATTAGAAACTATTATCTGTATTCCAAAATTTACTGGGGTTTTATCTTTGATGTCAAATGCGATCAAGTTTTTTTTTTTTAACCAATTTCTTGAAGAGAAGGGATATTCACTGATTTTACCTTAAAGTTAAATGTATGGCAATTAAATCTATTTTATTATGTTTGCATATTTATATATTTTATATTTATGCCTACTTTTGAATCCTCTTGTTATTCAGGCTTTGAGAAGGTTGGATAATAGTCAATTAATAATATGTTTCCATCTGATTTTATCCCTGTTATAGAGTTTGTTTCACCAGTGTTAACCCTAAAGGACACCTAGACATTCATAATCATTTTATTTTTATTGTGAATTATAACATTCAGCTTTATAGTATTTTCTTCCTTGCTCCTTCCTTCCTTTTTATTTTTATTTGTCCTGTGGGCTTTTGCCTAGACTTTTGAATAGGCAACTTGGTGAAGCTTTTGGTTACAGGGGACTCTCTTTCCCATAGAATAGAGTAGAATCTGTTTTGTGATTCAACTTAAAGTTTTTCTTTCAATAGATGAGTTTTGCTGTGCAATATCTATGAGATAACACACAAGTTTGGCATTAGTACTATTATTTTATGCTTTCCAATTTATAGATTTTTGAAAAAAAAATTCGCAAGATGTTCTGCTTTCTTAGATTTGTGTTTGCTTTCTTTTTATTAGAAAAGTTTATATTTCTGTTATCATTATATGTGTAATCGTCGGAAAATTCTTAATCCTCTTATTCCTTAAAAATGATGTATTATTCCTTTCTGCAGAGTAATAATGAAACTAATATGTTTTCTCTACATCCTCCCTTTTCTACCAGCTGATTTTAGCATTATAAAATAAGTTACTTAAAATTCTCCTATGATTTATCGGTTTAAAATATCTTTTGATCTTAGTTATCAAAGCAGTCAGCTTATATAGCATATACTCCATACCATATCCTTGCTCCTTCAGCTTTCATCTTTTTGAAAAGTTTTATCATTTCATATTGAAATTTCATATCAATTATTATATTGTTATGGCTCATATTACTTACATTTTATTATAGCAACATAATCACATACATGTTTGGAATTTAGTACCATGATTAGTTTCAGTGTTTATTTCAGTTATTTCACTCTGGTTTTTACAATCATCACTTGGATGACTGGAATTTATCTTCTAGTAAATTCCTCAAGAAGATCCCAGGAAAACACGATTTTATATATTTGTATATGTCCAAAATTTTGAATATTGTCTGTTGCCCTTATAATTAATGAGTTTGGCTGAATTTAAAAATTTGATTTATATTTTCTTGTTTCAAGGATTTCATGAACATTACTGCATCCAGTGGAGTATCTAGAGGGCAGTGGTGTCCACTGAATCTGACTGTCGAATGTTGCTGTGGAGAAATTTGACAATAGAGTGATTACCCCCTTACAAGCTACTAGAAAACTTTTGCCTTGCTGTTCAAAAGCTTTCAACAATTTTACTAGGAAGTGTCTTACTGTTGACTGTTTCTCTGGGGAACTATGTGGCTTTCACTAAGTTTTTCTTTTTCTTCATTTTGAGACAGGGTCTCACTCTATTGCCCAGGCTAGAGTTCAGTGGAGTGCAGCCTCAAACTCCTGGGCTCTAACGATCCTCCTGCCTCAGCCTCTCAAGTAGATAGAATGACAGGTGCTCACCACCACACCTGGCCATATTTTAAAAATTTTTCATAGAGACGGGCAGGGTCTTGCTTTGTTGTCCAGGTCGATCTCAACTTCCTTGGCCTCAAGCCATCCTCCTGTGTCAGCCTCCCAAATAGCTGGGATTACAGGCATGAGCTACCACGCCCAAGGATCAGTAAGTTTTGACTACAAAAATATTCTTATATTTTATTTTATCTTTTTCTGTTGTTTTGGTTTTCTTCTGTGTGGATTTCAGATACGTGTGTACAGAACTTTTTTACTTATCTTCAGAGAGGATCTCAGTTTCTGTCTAATGTTTCTTAAATTTAAGATAATTTTTCCTCTCACTTTGGTTACTTCATTGTTAGAGTGAAGGGGAAAAATTGGCTAGTGGTGGATCAGATCAGCACATCAAATGTGAAGACTGACTCTCTGTCATTTATTTAAGTAAGTGAAAATTCATAGTAGAGTAAGATGAGCTGGTAAAACCAGAGGTTCTGAGTTTACCTCTGAAGATCTACGCTACATATTTATTGCTGAAACAATCTATGTTAAGAATTTTCTGAGACTGGTGTTCTCGGGACAACATTTAGATTTAGTGTTCACACTAGTGGTCACTGATAGAACTATGCCAGATAGTGAAAGAACATCTAAATGTTTCTGGAAAGAAGATTTTGTACTTTTGTTCAGAAAAAATCATAAGGCTAACAGTTGTTAAGATGAGAAAGGCTTATCTGCTGTGTAACTGGAGTGACTAGTCTTCCCACATTTATTGTATGCAAACATAATGCCTATTGTGTACACAGAACACTCTGCTAGGTATTCTGAGAGAAGCCAGGGAAATAAGAGAATCAGTCCTACCCTTAAAAATTATACTTTTGTTAAGTAGAAAAAGTAGGGCCTGTTGAAGGATTTATAAGTTATCAAAACAATACATTAGTAAGTACCATGACATGAGAAATGGAAAAGTTTAAGTCCTAAAAAAAATTACAAAACAGAAAATGGCGTAATCTATAAGGAGAGATTACTTCCTGGTGCAATAAAATGATCTATGTCTTTGAGGGAGATGATGAACCTAGAAAGGCAATGAGTTATCCCAAGGGGGCACAGCACAATAGTATGAGATACAGGAAAGATGAAAGGACAGTGCAAGGTGTATTTTCTGTGAGGCAGAAGATTGGTTGGATTTAAAAGTATTTGTAGGACTTGATAGTCAAGAAGCATCTACCTTATAGCTTTTTTTTTTCTGTATAAAGCCACTGGTACATAGACACTGTGATAGTCAGAAAGAAGTTAGACATGGCCCTGCCCTCAAGGAACCTACATTCTAAGTGATATAGAATGCATCCACATAGGAGACAGTAACTGAAGTTGAATAGACTGGTGTATGATAAAGAATAAAGTGGTATTATTGAAAGGACAGGTAGTGTTCGAATCTGTAAAACAAGATGAAATAATACCTATTTTGCAGGGCTGTAAGAAGAAAATGAAATAATACATGCAAAGTGCTTAACACTTACTGGGCAATTGATACGTGTTTGCTGTCTTTCCTTCCTTCCCCACCTCTCGATTTTAAGATAACTTGTACTATAAAAAGGAGAGATCCTTGAAAAATGCACAGAAGTGAAACTTTTAGAAGAGTTGTGACTGGAGTTGGGCCTTCATTGTAGGGCTAATAGACTGATGAACATTATGAACAAAGAGGTGGTAATACAGAACATGCTTTTGGAAGCTTTGTTGAAGTTGAGTGGGAGAAGAGATTTGAAAGACAGGCTTGGAACCTAGAGATTGGCTGATACTTATGTATTAGGTTGGTGCAAATGTAATTGTGGTTTTTGCCATCAATTTCAATAACAAAAACCACAATTACTTTTGCACCAACCTAATAGCAGTCTTCTGCCCAGATTCCACCTTGTATACAATAATAACTGATAGTTTATGTGTCACCCTGCATTGGCTCCTTTGGTAAACAGGAATCATGAGATTAACTTTGAATTCTCCATAGCAAACAGCACAGCACTTTACACGTAGTAAGATCTTCAACACATATTTATAAAGCAGGTTAATAAAACATCAGAAACAAGGGCTGTGTAAATGTGACATTTTATGCTAATGTTGTATCAAGCTACGTATTTAATAATAAAATATGGGAACACATGTCGTAGAGTGGAAAAGTGGAGTGCCTTGGAGAGGGCCAGGTTCTCCCTGGCTTAGTGGCTATGGATTTTGTGAACTTGGGCAAGTTCTTTTGCAATATGTGATTAAACCCAAGACCATTTCTTAGCTGCCTTAATTTCCTCACCTATTCAATAGCTAGTACCTTATAGAGTTGTGAGCGTTAAGTGAAAACTAGCCCAGTGCCTGGCACAAATTGGGTGCTCACATAAATATTATTAATAATCACAATAAGAGTTATTTTTATTTTTCCTAATTGAAATAATGATATGCAAATATTTTAAGTGACAACATTTATTCTTGTTCTGTCCAATTATTGAAGAAAAATCTAAATAAGGTACAGTGCTATTCTGTAATATTTTATTGTTGACTCTGTCGTGTTAGAAAAAATCTTGTTATGTTAAAGTTTCATTTTTGGAGATAAAAGACCAATTCTATACAGTGGGAGTTTAAGGAGTGTTTTGTTAGTGTCTGCCTTGGGCTCCTCCAGGCCTTCTACAAACTTGATTTCCTTTGATCTTCACAGCAGTTCTGAAAGTGTTGGCCATAGTTTTTTTATCCTCATTTTGCAACTGAAGAAATTAAGGCTCAGGTGACAAGGTTAGTGAGTGGCAAAGTTGTTTGTAATAATTAACGGCAAAAAAAGATAGGCTGAAGTTAAATTTGGAATCAGTGTCTAAAATAACTAGGAAGTAATATAAAGCAGTCAATATGAGCACCTGCAAAGGATTACAGAAAAATGCGATTCCACCTGTGTTAAGTATGCAGTGTGCTCTCTTGTTCAGTCTGCTGAACATGAAAAGTACAGGTAAGCTTTATTTTTCGAAGACAGTTGCCTTTTTGATAACAAAGTCACAAAATGCCAAATTTTGCTTTTCATAATTTTCCCTGAAAATTTAGAAACTTTAGTTTTCCAGTGTTCTGGAGGGATGACTTATCACACTTAAGCAACTAGTCATCTATTAAGTATTTTTAAGGCCTTATAGGGCATAGATATGTTGCACTGTAATCTATACAGGACCTGGATACTGTTTAGACTTGAAGCATTCATTTCATAAATAGTGTTTAACAGGCTCTATGATGTGACACAAAACAGCATTTCTAACTTTCACATTATCTAGACTTCAAACCTCAGAGTAAACTTTGAGACCTTGACTCTTTGTTCACATCAGTTTTCAAGGTCTGCATATTCTTTCCCTCTAATCACTTTTCAAAGCAAAAGCCATTTCCTTCTGAAGCCTGCCCTGATCCCACCCCTGTTGTGTAGGTTCTTCTACCTTGGTGCACCCTTGATATTTACCTTTTAATCACTATTAGTCTCAGCTCACTACTGAGTGGGATATTTTAACTTAACAACTAATATCTCTACTCCAGTATGAGACAGCGACCTTAACTGTCTTAACCATAGGGTGTTCCTACTGCCTGATACAGGGGTTGGCAAGTAGTGAGTACTTTGCTTGATAACTTAGTGATATGAATTGCTTTTATTATGATGGAACCCCAGTACAATTTTTAAGACCAGAGATAACACTTTGTAATATTTGAAGGCTAAATTGAGAAAAGATAGATAAGGCCAAATATAGTGGATGATATTCTTGAAATTATTAGTTACCATGGTCTTTGTTATTGTTGGCTCGCCGAAAAGTAGCTCAAGGTTAGAACAGAATCTTTTACTTCATAAATGCTAACCCCCCACCCCTGTATTCGTTGGTATTTCCTTTCTTTGTAATTTTTTCTAAAAGATCACGATAAACCTAACTGGATAAGAATCAAAATAATTAATGCCTCCAAACTAGGTCTGTGACTTTTTATATTAAGTTATTTACTGTCACTCCCAACTACCATTCTGAGGGAGTTTTGGTTTTGAAATTCAAAGCAGGGAACCTTGGAGTTGTTGTGTCTCTTTTCCTTTTGAGGAATGTAAGCTCACCATGCATATTAAGCACACTTATGTGTAAAGCAGTAAAGTGAGCCCTGCCTAGTAGCAGTCGAAATAATGAAGTGGAAAGTTTGTGTCTATGTTGCTGAGAGTCTTCCATTTTGCCTTGTTACTACAACAATCACATTGTCATCTAGAAATTACAAGTTCTTCTTCTCCTGCTGAAGGCAGTGGGTCACGATTGAAGAGCATTGAACAATTCAGTAAAGCTTGTCCAGGTGTCAGTCCACAACGGATTTTACAATTGTAAAAGCTCAGATTAGTTTTAACACTGAGATCCTTTTTGTCACTTTTGAGTGTTTCTTTCATTCTTTATTTAGACTTCATTGAAAATTTTCTTGGTAGTGATAAATATTTTCCATTGTAAACCTCCTCCAGCCTCCCTCCCCTAGAAACATTAGAGTAACATTTGCAGTTTTTATGAGAAGAAATGCAGAACGGTCATTAAAATTTTCAGAAAGCTTTGAGTAGTGTTATTTTTTAAATGTTTTTAATAGAATGAAATATGCTACATCACAGACATTTGTGCTTTTTAAAACATAAGTATTTGAGATTGATATATTGTAGTTTAATGTCCTCTTTGTATTAACACTATTATTTAGGTTTATTGTTAAAACAGTATTTAACAGTGTGTGATATCAAGGACAGCTGGGAGGTCTATAATACAAAAAATTTGGTGTTTAGGGGATGAAAGATATTAACATATATTAAAACTCTTTTATTACAGTATAGAAATTAACACTTTGTGCCAATTCTAACCTCAGGATAATTTTTTTGTGCTTTGGGTGTGTTTCAGTTGATTTCTTCATCAATCTTATGAATAACAAAAAAAATTCGTTCATTAATGTATTTATATACTTTAAATAGACCAAATTAAACAGATTCATATCTGCCATATGTTGAAATGCTTTAGTAGAGACATAACTGCCTAGTCAACCAAGATGGCATTGAATTGCACTGTTTTGGAAAAAAAGTTGAGCGAACTAGATGCCTGTTAATCTGGTTCTTTAAATATCATAAACAAAAGTATCAGAATGTGTTTCCAAGGACAAAGGCGGGGTTTTCCGGGCTTTGATTGGTTGCTGCCTTGTCCTGTCCCACAGCCATCCTTAATTGGCTTTGGGTAGATTGGAATCACAGAAGCAGGGTGACATTTATCACTTTCCTAGTTGTTTCGTTGCACTCAGCCCTGAGATTCCCAAGGAGTAATCATAAAAGATTTCTTTTATTTCATCCATGATCTACGAGAGAGAAGTGCAGGGATGAGTTTGAGTGCGAGAAGAGTCACTCTGCCTGCAATAACGCCAATAATTCTACAGAAAAGGGTATGTGACTTCTTTTTCCTTTTCTTCTTTATTTTTCTTGGTGCTTTTTTTCCTGTTACTGTGTGTTTATTAATACATTGGAAGTTTTACTTAGATAACCTTGAAAAAGCGTATAATTCATTAAAGCTGTAGGTAAAATTAAAGGACACGTTATTGGAATTGAACTAGGAAAAAGAATACTGCGTTAAAACATCGCTGTAGTTAAAGACTTTCATGTAACAGAAGTTTGATCTCGATTTCAGGTCATTGTGATTTAGAAACTGTATTGAAACTTTTTCTTTTTTTTCTTTCTGCTGTAACTTCAAGCCTCTTTGCTTTTAGTTCAATGGGAAATCTGCTGTCTATTGTGTCTTGTATTTGTTTACTAAGGGATAGCTTCTTTGTTTCAGCATAATTCATAATATATCAATCTCTTCATGGTTGAATAGACTATATAATTATTTTACTCTTTAATCATGTGTTGCCAGTTTATTATCCTCAAGTTTCTACCCATTTCTATTGAGCGTCTGTGTATTTGCTTTAGAAAAACTTTCTATTAAATTCCCCCCCTGAAAGGGCTATCTGTTAATTATTAATGCAGTCAATCCTGTGTGTGAAAATATTTTATTTATTAGTTTTTTGTAAAGATTATTTTTATGTCTCACGGCATTGTATTTTACAAGGTGATAAATACAACCATGTCATGTAGCCATAGTAAACTTTTCTTCTAAGTATACAAAATAAGAACATCGCATTGGACTTCTTAAAGAATCAAATCTGTCGCATTGAGAAGGAAAGCACTAAAACTCAGTTTTGGCAATATGCTTTCCAAATGGTTTTGGCGACACTAGAAACTGTAGTGTTTATTTTTGTACTCAACTTTTAATAGTTAACTGTTAACTATCAGTGCATTCCTTTAAGTCAAAGGTCATGTTGCAATTTATTTGAAACATGACAGATATAAGAGTTAAAGTGGCTATATTTTTTAAAAAGGAAGTATCTCTTTACTATTTTTAACTTTTACATTTTCAGCTTATTTTCTTATCCAGTCAGCCATCTATTTACTGGGAATATTTTATTTGCCATTGGAAAAAGTATATGGTAATTTTGCAAACATGAGTTTTTTTATCTTTCTGGAGGCCTTTTTCTAGTCATAGGCAAATTTAATTTTAAAATATTTTACTTTGGGCTTTATTTTTAATTGATCTTGGCAGTACATTAATAATGACAATGTAGGTTCTCTGGATCATTGAGAATGTGAAAAGACATATTAACATTTATCATGTCTGTGTTCTCATGTTTAAGTTCTTCTTTATCCAGTTAATAGTGCAGTTTAGATTGATTAAGAAACTTTTATCATGTGGTTTGTTTTTGATGGCATGTCGGTATGATGGAAAATGTACCATCTGGACTCTCTATTTTCTAGCCCTGTGACTTTGGGCAAATCCAGTAAACTCTCGGAGTCTTTACTTCCCCATCTGTATAATAAAGTAAGGAGTTTTCAGTAAATGATATCTTCAGTCTTATTTGTGTCTATAATTCTGTGAACCAAATATTTTATATTTTCATGGTTATAGTAAAATATGTAAATTGTTTTTATTATTTTAGAGAGATTGTAAAACATTAGGAAAGGATGCTGTAATTTTCAAACAGTTCAAGCAACTAACGTGGGAGAAATTGGTTATGGGCAAAACTTGGCTGGAAAAATAACTTCTAAGTAGGAAAACAAGATTATCTCTGGAAAGCTGTGATTATTATTGATGTTACATCTGAGCTGCCAATGGACACATCATTGTGATTTATCTTGATATTTTAGTAATAAGCTTCTTGTCAAGTTTCTATTATAAAAATTATAAAAGTCAAAATTCTCTAGACTCAAATCTGTGCTATTTTTTCAGTGAGTGCACATATTTAAGTGCTTATATAATTTAGCACATCATTATTTGCTTCTCCTGATATTTTAACTCCCAAAAAAACAATTTTTGTCTATGTGATTGTTGTAAAAATCTTAGTATCTTTTATTTTAGAAATTGAGTATTTTCTGATTTAAAAATCATCCGTCTGCTCTGGTCACACCATGACTCATTTTTTTCTTCCAATATAAGAAATTATTCCATACTTGTAATTAACTTATTTTCCATATGTCCTGTAATTTTAAATGATCTTATAAATCAGTACAAGCATTTCTCAGAGTATTTGGGGAGCAACGTCTCATTTTCCCATGAAGGCAGGTGCTTTTTCTACAGATTTGGTGTAAAGTTTGCTCATCCTGAATGAATGGCCCTTGACAACTAATTTATCAAATGGAATCCTAATCACTTAAAAGGCTGAGAGCATTTCTGAAATACTCAAGAGCAATAGGGAGTAATTTTCTTATCACCTAGTGCATCTGATCCAAGTGGCTGTAAGAGTCTCTGGTAGCAATTAGGAACTCAAATTTTAAACATGGCCCTTCATATGGTATAGATCTACTTTGTAGCAGAGAAAGTACACCTTGATCTTTGAGAAAAAAGGTATTTTGGTAGATTCTCTATCAAGTAAATTGGAAAGAAATTTTTCACTTCAACAAATTCTATTAGGATCTGATTTATCTGATTTGAGTGAATTAAGGTTCTGGTGAAGAAGGCTTCCTCATGTGCCTCAGAAACGATCACATCCTCAGCAAACATTGTGAATGAATTTTTTACCCAATAGCATTTTCCTGAGATCATCATAGGTTGTGCTTTTTATTTTTTCAAATGAGAAGACTGAGTCTCTTGGGTGTTGAGTGACTTATGCAAGGTCACTCAGAAGGTCAGTGGCAGAGCTAGAAATAGAATCTAGATCTTGTGACTTCCAGTATGCTTCTCCTAGATACATGTTACCTCCTGAAATTAATATGGTAATGAGATTGCCTTATGGTGCATATAATTGCCATTCAGGTCTGGAATTAGCTTAGGCAAGTCCTTTCATCTTCCTCTGCACCTCCACCAACTCCCTTATGCTCTAGCATAGAAAACATTTTATTCAGAAAGTAATTGTAAGCAGCCAAGTGTGTGTGTGTGAGTGTGTGATAGAAAGACAGTTTATACCTGGAACTCCAGATTGGCACATTACATAAAGACAACATTTTAAGGTCCCAGAGAGTTAACATAAGACTCAAGCATTGCAAAGTATAAACTAAGTATAATATAAAATTCTCATTCTTTTATATAAACACTACCAGGTTAGAAGGCCATATGTCCATATGCTGATTCAGTGGGTTAGGCACATTTCGTGCCTCTATCAGGTTAATATTGTTTTTAAGTTATGTTTGCAAGCATTTTTGTATTTTTCATCCATGCCACAATTACAGGAGATGTTCATAAGCATACAAGATCCTGAAGTATCTTCTGAAATCTCAGAGAAAAAAGGGATATTTTAGTGATATGTATTTTTAAGATTCAAATCCTTTTGAAAATTGCAAATTCATGACTATAATATGGAGCAGTGCCATTTATGAGAAGATTGAATTCCCCATTCATATAAGAGAATAGTTCATGGTAGAATCATTTCTTTCCTCATACAATTAGAGTCACTGCTATGATTTTCTAAAAGTGATTTAGTGGAGGAAAGAATACATATCATATCACTATTTTTCCCAGAATCTTTTAAACATGTGCAAAATCAGTCCAAACTTCCTTAGCATTCACCGTGCTCTGGGGCCTGCCTGGCCCTCAGCCTGCCCACCTTCCCATGAAGACTTCACTGCAGCACGTTATTTGCCTCCTTGTGCTTCAAACAGCTTTTATCATCTATATCGCTACACTTCTGCCCCCAGGATTGTGCTCTGCAGCCTATGGACAACTCCAGACTTTGTTTGCTTTCCCAAATGCTGTCTATTGTCTAAATGTCGGCTCAGGCTGTGGTCTCATCCTAAAGCCTTTTAAGAGTCTTTGGCTTCACATTTATCTTCATGGTGCCTTGATTTGCTATCACTGGACACGCTTTGTTACTCATTTGTTAATTCAGCCACTACAACAGTACAACATCAATTTTATTATTACCTTTTAAATAATATTGAAGTCATATTGCTGTCCATGGGTATGTACATTATGACTTTCAATTGCTCTCTGTTGTTTATTTTCATATATCTTGCACCACCATTTGGTTTCCAAAAGTTGTCTTTTGATTTTTGGTCTTACAACTGTATCTTAGTATTATAAGGGAAGAGATCTTTAAATAAAATGTTTTGTCGGTTATGGGCAGAATGTAATTTCTTGTAACTAAAAAGCACAAAGGACCGTGGATTAAGGAGGAAAACAGATTTATTTTTCTTTCACTTTACAACAAGGATCAGTCCAAAGTTAGTGCCGCAGCCCCATAACGTCCTCAGGCAACTGAACTCCTTCTTGCTTTCTGTTATTTCTTCCCTAGTGTGGGTCCTTTTTCCTTTTATGGAAGGACAAATGAAAATCTCCAATCATCTGGTTTACAGCCTTTGCATAAAGAACGGGAAGGGCCAAGAACAGGCTCATGAGTTTTATACCAGTTAACATGTCATTGTGGAGTAACCATGAGTCTCTGCTTACATCTTATTGGCCAGGATTGTGTCACACAGCCAACTCTGGATACAAAGGAAGTCAGGAAATGCAGACCTGGAGTATAGCTACTGCCATCCTCACCAGAATCAGGACTCATCAGGAAGGAAGAGAGGAAGGGTGGGTATTTGTGGGCAACTCTCCATCTCCTCTGCAAGTGCCTTGACCATATCAGTAAATATATGTCTGGGATTTTTATTATTGTGATGCCAGATATGAAGCATGGCTATGCTTTTTGAACAAATAATATTCTATTACTTGTGTAGGGATTATAGGCATGGTAATAGTGGGGAGAGAGCAGATTTCCTGGGTAGAAGAGTGTCGTGGAAGGCCATGAATGGTGGTCTGAGTTTAGATGGTGGACTTGCTTGGAAGGTGATAGTGAAGTGGTAGTGGGCATTGTTACTGCTTTTTATCCAGAGTTCCCATTCTTATTAAACCTTGATATTTCTTCTGCCCTTTCTACTTTTGTACAGGGTAACTTAGTTGCATACTCAACCAGGAAGGGTGTCACACAGATGAATGGTATTTGCATTTTCATAAAATGTTTCTTTTCCTGAGAAGTGAGTTTTTAGGAAGTGTGATGTAGCAGATTATTTGTATGCTTTAGAGCCAGGAAGTCCAGAGTTTGAGCTCGGCTTCATCACTCACCAGTGCTCTGGCTTTGACAGCACTCTTTTAAAACCCTCTTGAGAATCAGTTTCTCTGTCTTGGGCATGACGATGCTTCTTCACGGAACAGCTAACAGCTGTGAGCCTTCAACAGGCTAAATAGAAGTATTTCACACGTAGTAGAAGCCTAACAAATATGAATTTCCCTTTTGCCCCACCTGTGAAATGGCATGTTTTACTAGTTTCAAAACAGTTTAAATCTCCCTATGACTAAGAATTTAAATTCTCTGTGCCCTATTCTACTAAAGTGGTTATCCAAAGATTTCATAGTAGAAAACGAGTCAAACAAAAAGTGGTTTTTCTTCATGGAGCGCAGCCACGGGGAGAAAGACAATATATCTTTCAAATGCTTGTTGCCACTGTTTTCCTTTTATAACTTTAGAAGAACTCTAATTTGAATTTTAAAAAATGAATCCAACTATATATGCTGATGAATTTTTTTTAAGTCTTTAGGAACATAGATTTAAATGCAAGATAGGTGGTTAATTATTTCTTTCAATGTTCTAGGGAGTATTAGACAGGGACTTCTGGGTTGTATTTTGAAAGGGATAAACTAGGTCTGATATTAAGAAGCTGTTTCATTAGGCATGTGGTGTTACTATTAATAGAACCTTAACTGTATGATGGTGAGGACGTGTTACTTTTGATCATCATTGGACCCCAATGCCCAGCACATAGAAGGCACAAAGTCAGTATCTAATTACCATTAATTGGATAAAAACAATTTTGGTAAAGGCAAGATTGAACTCTTTAGATACTGACCTACTATTTCCTCCCAGTGTTTGACTCCGTTGCTTTTCCTTTGTTTTTGCCAAGCTTCTCATCTTTTGGGATGAAAAGCTGTAATACTCAGGCCTTTTCATTACCTTTATCTAGCTCCAACTTGCTGCAGTGGGCAATTTGGTATACTCATTGCCCTTCATACAGAACAATAAAAAATAGCAGCTACAACATATTCAGCATTGATTACACATTCACGATAACCCTCATAAGAACCCTAAAAGCTTAGTGGCCAAACCCGTTTTTGGATGAGGAAAATTGGCTTGGAGAAGTGAAGTGTCTTTGCCAAAGCACCCTGCTCATAAGTCACAGAGGCGGCACTGAAGTCCAGGCCTCTGCTCCACCGCTTATAGGAGGCTGCCTCTCAGAATCACCTGAGCACAGGCACTGCACAGCCACTCAGCACAGTGTGGTTGCAGTAATATGTCCTCTCAACTGCTGTCTTTTCATGAGACAAATCTCACCTTCTCTGCCAATCTGTCTTTTGCTCTCCTAGTTGTTTTTCCTTTCTGTACACTCAGTTTTGCCTCAAAGACGTAGTGATTCAACCATCAGGTCAGAGTTTCCTGGAGCTCAACAGGACTGTAGGGATCTCTTGGGACTTATTCAGAAATCCCTTATTTTGCTTTCAAAAATGTATAGTAATAATTGCTAACATTAATTGAGTGCTCTCAGCTTGCCAGCATTTTGCCCATTTTACAGTATAAGGAATCAGAAACTCATGACTAATAATAAGCTTGGGATCTATGATCTGATCACAGAGCAGATTCCAGGGTCCCCTGTCTACTGTGAGCACCTAGGCTGAACCTCCGTGAGTACAGGTGCCAGGCATCGTGATTTTGCACACTGTGATGCATGGTCCACATTTGGCAGTGAAGGCTGATTAAAAATAGCAGGGCTAATGAACAGTCTCAGACTCTTGCTTGGGGCGGTCTGTAATGCTGGCTTTCCTGGTTGTGCCCCAACACTCTAAGCCAAATACTGAAAATAAGAATCTCTTTTTGGCAGAAAAAAAGAACCAAGACTTTTGGTAATTTCAGATTCTAAACCCCTAGAAAGGATAAAGATTTTCTAACCCTGTAGGATATTAAAAATGCTTTCTCTTATGGTAATTCTAAAAGAGGAATTCAAAGTTTGTTTTGGCAAGACCAGGATTGTCAGAAAGCTTCCTAATCAGACATGCATATTTGAACGTATACATTCAGGCTTTGTTTGGGGAAACACCAGAAATATTATTTTGCAGTTTCAAAAGTGATATTAGCTTGGGTGGTTTTATCAAGATTTGAAGAAAAAAATTGATATTGCCATTTGAAATCCCAGCGAGAACTTCAAAGTTTGAGTCCCAGGAAAGGTTCCTGGTGAGGTGATACATATGTATATATGTATACATATGCTCCAAAATCCTTATTAATGTCTAATATATAGAAATCATTTATCTTAAAAATTCAAATATTTAAGAATTCTAAAAAATAGATATAAACTTTATCACAAGCTTGGAATTATATCAAACAGAAACTCCATAGGTTTAGCAAGGATGTAGTTTTCAAAACATGGTATTTTCACTATTTGCACAAACTGAGAAATAAAGACTCCCTCTGCTGGCTATTTGAGTATTTGCAGTTTTTCTGGCGAGAAGCCGTGAAAAGTGAAAAAACAAAACAAAGAAAAGCTGCCTTTTTTGACACTCAAAAAGCTAGGTGCTGTGGGATATATGTATGCATACATCTATTTATGTTCTAGTTTTTACTTATCTAATACTTTTATTCAACATGTCATGTAGAAGCAGCAGCTTAAAGCAGCCTAAATACTGGGTGAGCAGAATGGAAGGAATACAGCGTCAGGTGGGGGCTAGAAATGGGGATCTGCGGCTGGCTCAGCCAGTGACCATCTGGAGGTCCCTGAGCAGGTCAAGACTCCAGCTTCAGCTTTTTCATTTGTGAAATTGGAGGATTTCAGTGGATGCTCTCCAGGAAACCTTCTAACCTTTAGTATTTTATGATTCTAACAGTATAGATTCATTTCTTTTACAGAACTGTGCTCTATACATGTCTTTCACTGACATAAAATAAATATTTAGAAAAACGTAAACTAGTACAACCACTGTGGAAAACAGTATGGAGATTCCTTAAAGAACTAAAAGTAGAACCACTATTTGCCCCAGCAATCCCAGTACTGGATATCTACCCAGAGGAAAAGAAGTCATTATACGAGAAGGTATTTGCACATGCATGTTTATAGCAGCACAATCCGCAATGGCAAAATCATGTAACCAACCCAAATGCCCATCAATCAACAAGTGAATAAAGAAACTGGTGTATTTATACAATGGAATAGTACTCAGCCATAAAAAGGAATGAATTAATGGCGTTCGCAGCCACCTGGATGAGATTGGAGACTATTATTCTAAGCAAAGTAACTCAGGAATGGAAAACCAAACATTGTATGTTCTCACTGATATCTGAGAGCTAAACTATGAAGAAGCAAAGTCGTAAGAATGATACAATGGACTTTGGGGACTTGAGGGGAAGAGAGGGAGCAGGTGAGGGATAAAAGATTGCAAATATGGTGCGGTATATACTGCTCGGGTGATGGGTGCAGCTCTCACAAATCCCCACTAAGGAACTTATTCATGTAATCAAATACCACCTATACTCCAATAACATATGGGAAAATACATAAATAAATAATTAGAAAAAGGAAAAGTAAAATTACAAAATGGGTATAAATCAGTTGTTCCCAGTGTTGTTACTGCATGGGAATGTTATGATCTAGAGTGATGTTTTGTTCACTATTATAAGTTTCTGAAATAGTACCGCCAAATGTCCTGGGAAGGTTGAACATAGCATATTTTATTGATTGTATGGCACTTTAAGTTGTAAGAAGCATCATTATTTTATATACTTCCAACTAAACTATAGTATACCATTAAGGGTAAGTTACCTCCAAGTTTTAGAGAAGTTAAATGTGCAAAAATACATGCTTTTAAAAATCAAAGAAACAAGATAGTTCCTAAAAGGGCTTCAATTGATTCCAGGCAACCCAATCATTGCAATAAGGTCTGATGTGTCTTGTGCTCTAATAAACAGTGTCATTCTCCTCCTCACAGTTTTCCCTCTCTTCTAAACACTTATTCCACCCCTCCCCTATTTGTTCTTTTTTTCTTACTGTGTTAATCAATTTTTAACTTTTTCACTTATACATGTCTTATGGTTGTTCTGGGAATAAACTATTGCTTAAAAAGTGAAATGAGATACTGAAATAACGTTGTGTCCAGCAAGCATGGTCAGTGGTTTTCTGCTTTAAATATGAATTAGCATTAGTACTTGCAGAGGTTTTCTCATTTCAAAGATGAATTAGTGCTGGCATCTTAGCAGGAATTGCATGAGTATTAAAAACACTGAAACTTCAGAGAGCACAGCTTCGATGAAATCATCAGAAACTTTAGTGTGAGATTTGTGATTTGACCCTCTCTTTATTATTCACGTTGGATTTAGGTCTCAAAATAACATGTGTGTCTGTTTGTGATAGCTTAGGATCTTTTCTTAGTTGCTAATGTTTGCTTTCTTTTATAATGAAATTGAAGCAGTTTCTTTAGCCTTTCTTTTTGCCATATAATAGAGCAAACTGAAAGGGCTTGAATTTCTCTCTTTGTCAAATTGACCCCCGACTTGAGTTACAGTCCTTCTTTCTACCTAATAGGAAGAAAGGAAGCCCACAGAAAAAGTAGTCCCCATGGATTTTGGCCTGAGACAAGGAGAGCAGAAAAGGTAAATAATAGAGGAGGAGGATAAAGGTGAATGGATGGGGCTTTAAGGAGATGTTCTGAGCCTCTTCTTGCCTGCAGGCTTTCTTCTCTTAGTTAGAAGCTTAAAGGTGGCATGATTCTGCAGTGTCACTGCCCCAGGCTCTCTGGTGTGACAGTACTAACTTCCCTCCTGTGCCAAGATTAGAGCATTTCCAATAGTGAGATCACACTGAGCCTCGTTAGTCTGTTGCTGGATGGGAAAATAATGCATCATAAAACTTCATCTGTGCATTTTGAATTCATATCCAGGACTCCTGAAAGCTCTCTATGGATCCTCAGGAGCACGGGTTCTCTAATGCTGAATCTCTTTTATCTAGGCATGACTCTATACTTTACTGCAAAAATGTAATATCATACAAGTTTTACCAAGGCTGAGTTTTTACAGAGGTAGTGTGGAGATGATCCATTTTGGAACCTTAATGATAAGAGCCATACCTCAAAGATTGTGAAAGGACAGAGCCTTGGTCAGTGGTGACTTGATGGAACTGCTTCACCAGACCCTCAGCTGCCGGTCCTGGTTTCAAATGTGAGAAGGAAATCAACCTCATTCTGGCTAACCCATTGTAAAAAAGACTTCCTGTTACTGCAGCTGAACGCTTTCCTAAGAGATTAAGTCAACATATGATTATTTATCCCAATTCTCTTACCACTTTGTAATAATATTCATGTAACACTGTCATTTTTATTGTTAAATAACATTTAATTTTTAAGAACTATTTCTATGTTGCCAACTTTTTAAAAAGCTGTCTGTCACTTGTGTATCTTAAAAAGTATTTCCAATTCTGGTGGCCCCTGACTAGTTTGCATTGATGGAAACCAGTGTTCTGCAGTACCAGGTGAAGGCACCTCTTCCACAGGCCACCTGGAACCTGTGCTTCTTTGCTGTCCTCATAACTTAGTCCTTCTGATCTCCATTTAGTGTCGTCTCTTTACTGTTTCCTATTTTTTTGCTCCTTTCTTCCTCAGTATGTTTGCTCATATTTGTCCCACACAGGTGTTTTCTTACCTTCTTTCCTTATTCTTTCAGAGTCCCAGACATAAAATGGCTCTCAGCAGTCACCTAAGTCAGCTTTGCTCAGTCCATAAGTTTCATGAATATTTACCTACATTTTCTCTTTGGTTCACGTGTGTCTTTTCTCCCCTAGAGGTTTTCAAACTCTGTGAGGTTTCAACACCACCATTTTGGAATTCGCTACTATTGTCTCACACAGGGCTGTACCTGATGGTTTCATTAATCACTGAAGGAATCGTTTTGATTGTTCCTGTGTGCCCCACTCTGTGCTCACTGCTGGGAGTATAAAGAGGAGAAAACAATGGTCCTTGATGTCATACAGCGTTCTGATGGTGAAGGGCAATGTGTAGTAATTACATAGTGGCACACACGCATGCATACAACAAAGGGCCTGCAGGGTCTTTGGAAGCTTCCTCCCAGTAATAATGGTTTATCATAAAATATGAGGAAGTAGAAGGTGGGGAAATCGTGTTCTAAGCACAAGCAGTAGCATGTGCAAGGGCCCTGTGTTGAGAAGAAGCATGGCTTTTTCAAGAAGCTGAGAAAAAAAACATGTAGGATTGGAGTCAGAAGACAAGATTGTAGGGAATAAAGTTGGAAGGGCGTACAGAGATATGGAATAAACCTGTTTGTGTCAATCAATTCTTGTAATTGTGATATTGGTGACAATATCTGTTTTAAGTAATGTCTTATAACTAATTTAACATGTACTGTTCATGTACAAGGAAAATGTGTTGTTGACTTTCCCTCACAAGTGGAGAGAACTGGAGACTTTTCTTGCTACCTGATTTCTCAAAACTCTGTACTGTTTTTCTCTTAGCAAATATTTGACAGCTATCAAAATAATACAGGATAGGCATAAGAAAGCAGTAGATATTCTTGCGCTGTTGGGGTCTTTTAGAGCAGTCATTGTTTTTAAAATTAAAAACAAATTTAAAAAATCACAATTAGAGATTTGGAATAAGAAATAATGACTACATTGCTTCCCATTCTTTTCAAGGATTATTTTGAATTGCTCAATTCAAAATATCGAAAAATGTCTCTTGTTATCTTAGGATACTGTGTTCTTATTTAGAAGAATGTAAAAATTCAGGGCTACTCTGACCTTGATATAAAAATATTTCACATGACTTAAGTACATTGCCCATCTATTAAAAATAATAAAGAAAAAAATTTGAAACATTAGAACCTATTTAATAATTTTACTGTAGTTGAATGATAAACTTTCAAAGAGCTGTATAAATAAGCTTAACTTTAGGACACAGTTCAGAGCAAATTTCTGTGGGCCTTGTTTCTTATTTTTATTTTCTATGAACTATATGTTAATTATACAGATATAATTAATAGATATATAAATTAATGAATGTATATTTCTGTTTAAAAATTATGTGTGCCTCATCATGCTATGATCATATTTAAATATGATATTTAAAATAAATATCATATTTAAATTATTTTAAATCAAACACTAATTAATTAATTGCAATTTAGTTAGTTTTATCTATTGAATGTAAATTTTCCTAACATGGAAACTTTGAGGCAGAAGATAACCATAGATAACTATGCCTAAATGTCTTTTGCTTTCACTTTTTCTTTTTTTCTTTCTCTTGCTTCATCCTATGGATTCTTACTCATTGTTTTGTGCTTAATCCATGCTCATTATTTTACCTGCTGTGGGGCAAACCTATGGCATCATTAATGACTTTTCAGTCATGGCAGATCCAAAGCCCTCTTTTGCTCCGTGACATTCTCAGATGACCGATTGACAGCCCTGAGTTCATTTCAGATGTTCTACAATGAATTCACATTGAAAGGATCTGGCTATTCCACGACACCCCATACCTTGGCGTCAGCAAGGAAGAGGAAAAAGGCTGACTGCTTAGCCTTTGCTCACATTTTTCTTTAGTTAGAGATTTCCAGATATGTTCGTAGAATTTCAGGTGGTGCAGAGAAATACTAAGTGTGCTTTGCGGGCGAGGTAATACATACTAACTTGACTTTATTTTATTTGTTTATTTATTTATTTTTAGAAATGGCCTTTGCCTTTCATTTTAAATATTTTGTCTCTTTTAGTCTAGAGGCTTTAAAAGCCTCAAAGGTTTTTCTAAAAAGTTACCATTTCTTCTTGTATTTTAACATTGTTGTGTCTAGTATTCTAAAAATGAGTTATGTTAGTTTTTTAATCTCCTTCCTCCACTTAACTTTTTATGAAGAGTGGTCTAGGGGAGGAGTTGATGTATCAAGTGTATAAACATGCCTTAATAGAATGTCAGCCAAAACAGAGATTTGCTCCACCCACATTCCAGCATATCACTGCAAGGGCTGCAGTGACTTTGTATTAAATTTGCATTACTAGGTGCCATAGGCTCCAAGGGCAGTTTTTGAAGCTGGAAACTACTCCAAAGGCCAAGGTTGTTCTGATTATCAGGATCAGAGTGACAGAGAAGGGCTTTCCAACGCAGGTAGTGTGTACCCTCTTGGCCTTCCTTGGATGCTCTATCTGTTTATGCTAGTGGGTTGTTATAGATAAACCTTATCAGTGCCATGTTTCTTTTGCCAGTCAACTTTCAATCCTTTGATGGAGCAAAATGTCTTCCTATTCTTCTTTAGGGTCGAGGAAGAATTTCTTCCTGTTGACATCCAATTTCATATGATCTTATAGATAAATTGATAGGAATATATACTACTCACTCTAAAGGAAGCTGGGAATTTAGCCCACTTCACTGGAAATGTATAACCTTTCTTTATTAAATAGCATGATTATATAATGTTCAAATTCTTTTTTACCTTTTAGTATGTATAAGAAAGAGAATACTAATATTTTGCTTCAGTGGTTCTTAAAGAACAGCTCTGCTATTTGTTTTTTACATGATCACAAAAGTCTTTAACTTTAACGTAGTTTCAACTCATATTAGTCATGCAGTGTTTGTGATGAGTTGACTTTTTTCTTAAATAGGAAGGTTTAGTGTAGTAATTCTTTGGGCAAGAGGCATATTTACCTCTATTAGAGAGTTAAGGCTTCAATGGTCTTTTCCTTTTTCATATATTTTAAGGATGAATACACAGAAATAAAATGAGACTTTTTTGGGGTTTTTTGAGATGGAATTTTGCTCTTGTTTCCCAGAGTGGAATGCAATGGCATGATCTCAGTTCACTGCAACCTCCGCTTCCTGAGTTTGAGTGATTCTCCTGCTTCAGCCTCTTGAGTAGCTGGGATTACAGGTGCCCCCTACCACGCCTGGCTAATTTTTTGTATTTATAGTAGAGACAGGGTTTCACCATGTTGGCCAGGCTGGTCTCGAACTCCTGACCTCAGGTGATCCACCCATCTTGGCCTCCCAAAGTGTTGGGATTACAAGTGTGAACCACTATGCATGGCCAAAAACGAGACTTTTTAACAAAGGCATCCCACTCACAGTATAAAGAATTTTCATAATTACAGAATATATCTAAGAGATGACAGAAATTTACTGCTGTGGAATATCAACCTAAATATAATTTCATTATTCATAGATGAATGTGTGTTTTGGACAAGTGTGAGCATTAAATAGGATTTTTTAAAAATAAAGCTTGAAATGGATTTTTAACAAAAGTATTAAGTTTTTCTCTCAGCAGCTGTTATTCTAACAATGAAATATATGCACTTATTCCAGAAATTCAAGTTGGCCTAAGCCCCTCTAAATTTGTGCACCTCAATTCTCGGCAACGTATGTCTAAATTTGCAGTGATATAGTCTGAAGAAGATAATGGCATGTCCTGATTATTTAGTCACCTTTCTCATTTTATCCAACTTTACCTCTTGCTCTTTTCTAGCCGTTTAAAAACATTTTTTGTTTAGCCTTCAGAATGTCTCTAGTTTTTAATTTTCTTAGCTTCTCTGATATAAGAGATAGAACATGCAAATAAGAAGCATACTTCTGTTACCCCAGGTGATGAGAGTTTACCGTCGGAAAACACATGGGGGTAGTCAGGAGGTGCAAAGAACATTTTCGGCAACCACTAGGCCACTAGGCCATTCTTCAGTCCCCTCATTTCCTGGCAAGGAATGTGCAGCAGGGAACAGAAATAGTGATGTTATTGCTTCATATGAAAGAGCAGTCACAGAGTTAGTTCCTCTTGTCCTCCCAGGAGTGGGTGTCTTCACATCATCTTTGGCAGAAGTACCCATGAGTGTTTGGTCCAGGCAATTGTAACCACAGCAGCATCCCTGAGAATTCCATCAGTTTTCTAGTATAGATACAGGTGTTGACTGTATATCTTTAAGAGTGGTGGTCTACCAAGAAGCAAGCGTGAGAAGCACTGAGACTCCAAATAGAACTTGACATCATAGTGAATGAAGTGAAAAATTCAGAGAGAATAGCATCTGATTTTGACAATGTTTTTATAACCTTTTTCATCTGACTTGGTAGCAGCTTCAATGACTTTAAAAACTCATAACTGCCATATTGAGTCAGTTCTTACCTGGGAATTTATGTGATGAGAATTATTACTCATGAGAATAATTTTAGTTTCCTGAGCATAAACACGGTAATTATTTGTATACTCTAAGGCAGAAAATACTTTTCCATTAAAATTTGCAATTATATAGAGTAGCTACCATATACAATGCACTGTGATAGGCTTTGCAGGTGGTACAAAGTTCCCTCACTTCATATATCTGTATTAAGTCATGTATCACCCTGGGGTAGGTTCCTGTGATACAATGATAAATGGTAAATAAAGAGAGATTTTTCTTAAAAGGGTTTTTGCTAGGAGAGTGATATAGTTTGGATATTTGTCCTCTTCAAATCTCATATCGAAATTTGATCCCCAATATTATAGGTGGAGCTTAGTAGGAGGTGTTTGGGTCATGGAGCCATTTAGGATTCCTCATGAATGTCTTGGTGCCATACTCAGGGGATTAAGTGAGTTCTCACTCTTAGTTCCCATGAGATCTGCTTGTTAAAAAGTGTCTCACACCTCCCTCCCCTCTTTCTTGCTTTCTGTCTTGCCGTATGACACACCTGCTCCTTTTGTCTTCTGCCATGATTGTAAGCATCCTGAGGTCTTCTACTATGATTGTAAGCATCTTGAGATCCTTACCAGAAGCAGATGCCAGTGCCATCCTTCTTGTGCAGGCTGCAGAACCATGAGCCAAATAAACCTCTTTTCTTTATAAATTACCCAGCCTCAGGTATTCCTTAATAGCAGCGCAAAATATTCTAAGACACAAAGCTGGGGAGAAAGATATGCAAACCAAAAGTTACAAAATAGGAGCACACAAAAGAGGTACATTACAAACCCTTGGACAATCAGGGAAGACTTTCTGAAGCAAGTGCCATTGGTACCAGGGCCAAATATAAGTGGAGGTTTGCCAGAGAAAGTATGTTGTTTGTGAGGGGAGCACTGAAACTTATTTCAGGTAGAAGGTATCACATGTGCAAATAAGAAAGAAAGGTTGGAAAGTGTTTGTCTTATTTGGTTTGGATCACATAGTGTTCTGTTCCATAGGACAATAATCCTATTTATGGGGGCCCCACCTGCATAATGTAATTACCTCCCAAAGACCCCACTTCCAAATAACATCATTTGGGCCTAGGGTTTCAAAATGTGAATTTTGGAGGGAACAAACACCCAGATCATTGCAGCATGACTTACGCTTTGTGAGCCCCATTTGCCAACAGTTGTTCTTTTAGTAACAGCAGCAGCTCCAGCCTACATTTTCCCAGGCTTAGGTCCAGTAGAAAAGGAAGTATACTCCAAGGTTATGTGAATATATATCTAGATTGACTCTGACTGCCTCTGATTAAGTCACATTCTCATCTGTTGAATTATCACTGTTGTTTGGGTACTGATTGGTCAATCTAGAAAACATCTTCCATCCGGGAGCTGAGGCAATGATGCGCTGATAAACTGCCTCTAAAAATAAAAAATTTAAAGAGAATTTATATGTAGGATTTACAGGTTTCTATCATAATAAATACTTGCATCATGGCTGATTTTAAGATTTCTGACTTTTAGAGCTCCTGAATTTTTAATAGTTAGCTCTTGCAAGCCAGATCTAGCAGCGCCAGCAAACTGTCACTTAGCTGGTGGAGCTATCAGAGCACAAAGTCTGCTGGTGAGGGAGGGAGTGGTAGTCTAAAAGGAAAGTGTCTGTCTATCAGAAGAGGAGTAGATGACTGGTAGACAAAGCCAGGTAAGAATACCACTGAAGAATTTTTAAGTGTTCTTATATCATTTCCTTGAATAACATTTTTAAGGACCATATAATATTCCATTCTGTAAAAATACTGGAGTTTGCCATTTTTTATTGTTGGGTATTTAGGTCAATAGAATGACACATAATGCTTTGCGGGACATGTCAGTCCCTAAAGCCATTTTCCACATTTAGGTCAGATATTTGAGATAGTTTGCTTATGAAAAATTACTGGGTCAAAGGAATAGACCATTTAATACTTTTGATAAATATTCTCCAATATTTATGTATAAAATAGTTTTATACTTTATATCAGTGTAAGATAGCAACTGTTTCATTGCACTGTCATTAAGTATAATTTTTAAAACATAGGACAGAATTGATATATCATTTTAATTTATAACATTAGCTGCTGTAATAAGTAAAACCTAATTCACAATGAGTTAACACAATAGAAGTTTATTTCTTGCTCATGTCAGAGTCTTATATGGGTTTTCCCAGTTAGGCATCTTCTATGTGGTCATTTAGGAAGAAAGTCTCATTCTGTTCTATGGCTTTCCTTTCCTCTAGGCCCTTGTAGTCATTCTGTTCAGTGGGAGAATGGCAAAAAGCAATGGAGGACAATATGTAGGAGATTTTCATGGGCCAGCAAGTGTAACATTCTATATACTTACATTCCATTGATTAAAATTCAATTCTATGGCCACAGCTAATTGCAGGGAAGAAAAGAGAAAGGATTTGGTGAACATCTGGCCAGTTTTTATCCAAATACTCGTACCTGAGACGGAGAAATCTTTTCATAAAGTCTGATTCTATTCCCTACTTGTACTACTTGAGTATATCTGGAATAAATTACCCATGTTACTAGGCTATTTGCAGGATTTTAATTTCATTTATTTATTTTTTATTTTTTGGTAGACAGAGTCTTACTCTGTCACCCAGGCTGGAGTGCAGTGGCACAATCTCAGTTCACTGCAACCTCCGCCTTTCAGGTTCAAGTGACTCTTGTGCCTCAGCCTCCCAAGTAGCTAGAATTACAGGCATGTGCCACCACACCAGCTATTTTTTATGTTTTTAGTGGGATAGGGTTTTCCTATGTTGGCCAGGCTGGTCTTGAACTCCTAACCTCATGTGATCTGCCTGTCTCAACCTCCCAAAGTGCTGAGATTACAGATGTGAGCCACTGCGCCCAGCCACAATATTGGTAAGAGATACATAGCTTTTCCATAGACCAGAGTGGTGGGGAAATGATACTAAATGGTTAGTGAATGACGTTTAGTTTAGGTACTGAAGAGAATGAAAGTTGTTGGACAAAGTAGCTTTGACACATAAACGAGTCTTGGATAGGTAACATTCATTCAATGTATAAGAAAATTAAAGGTACAGGACACTGTATAAGGAATTACAACTGACTAAACCAATGTTTGCTGACTTACTGGAATGATATTTTAATAAAAAGGCTACCTATGGATTGAAAAGTATTTACAAACCATATGTAATTATAAGGGTTAATATCCAAAATTTGTAAATAACTCATACAACCCAATATTAGGAAAACAACCCAATTAAAAATGAGCAAAGGGCTAGGTGCGGTGGCTCACACCTTTAATCCCAGCACTTTGGAAAGCCAAGGTGGTGGATCACCTGAGGTCAGGAGTTCAAGAAACAGCCTGGAAAACATGGTGAAACCTCGTCTCAACTAAAAAAAAATGCAAAATTAGCCAGGCATGGTGGCAGATAAGCTACTCAGTAGACTGAGACAGGAGAATCATTTGAACCTGTGAGGCGGAGGCAGCAGCTAGCCGAGATTGCATCATTGCACTCCAGCCTGGGCAACAAGAGTCAAACTCATAAAAAAAAAAAAAAAAAAAAAAAAAAAAAATATATATATATATATATATATATATACACAGACATCTTTCCAAAGAAGACATAAAAATGGCTAATAGGTATATGAAAAGGTGCTCAACATCACCAATCATTAGGCAAATGCAAATCAAAACTGCTATATCACCTCGTACTCATTAGGATGGCTGCTATCAAAAAGACAAGAGATAACAAGTATTGTTGAAAATGTAGAAAAAAGGGAATGCTAGTACACTGTTGGTAAGAATGTGGATTGATACAGTTATTCTGAAAACCAGTATGGATATTTGTAAAGAAATTAAAAATAGAACTACCATATGAGCTAGCAATGCCTCTCTTGGATATATACTCAAAGGAATTTTAGTCAGCATGCCACAGAGATTCCTGTACTCCCATGTTCACTGCAGCATTATTCACAATAGCTAACATATGGAAATAACTTTAGTATCCTGTCCCCTTGATGGGTGTATATTAGAGCGTATATACATAACTCATTGTACATTTGCATTACACATATGCATACACATACACACAATAGAATACTATTCAGCCTTAAAAATGATATGCTGCCATTTGCTACAACATGGATGAATCTGGAGGACATTATGCTTAGTGAAATAAGTCCTTTCTTTTCTAACAGAAAGAAAAATATTGCATAATCTCAAATGTGTAATCTAAAAATAAGTCAAATATGCAAAGATAGAGAACAAAAGAGTGGCTTCCAAGGTCAGTGGTGGCATGGAGGGAAGTGAGGAGATGTAGATCAAACGATACAAAGTAGCAGATGTGTAGGATGAACACATTTAGAGCTCTACTGTACAACGTGAGAACTATAGTTAATAATAGTGTACTGCATTTGGAATTTTGCAAAATGAGTAGATTTTAGCTGCTGTTGCCACACCAGCAAGAAAATGGGTAACTATGTGGGGTGATAGATATATTATTTGTTTTACTACATAACCATTCTTATATATATATATATATATATATAATAACATCATGTACACTTTAAATATGTAAAATGAAATTTATTAAAAACATAAACAGGAATATTTTAGCTCTTTTTCTTGTTTCTACCTACACAGGTGATTAAAGTATACAGTGAAGATGAAACCAGCAGGGCTTTAGATGTACCCAGTGACATAACGGCTCGAGATGTTTGTCAGCTATTGATCCTGAAGAATCATTACATTGATGACCACAGCTGGACCCTTTTTGAGCATCTGCCTCACATAGGTGTAGGTAAGGACACAGAATTATTGTCTCACGTCATTGCTTTTCTATTTCTCATTCAGCTCCCTCTTGAACACCAGTAATTCTTAGATTTGGTCTTTTGAGATATTTTTCTATATCTTACAGGTGATCTCAGTTCCTTTTCACTCTTTTTTCTCTTTTTTTCCTTCTGATCATGTATTTTCAGATAGCCTATGTTTGAACTTATTGATGATTTCCTCTGTTTGATCCATGTTGCTGTTGAGAGCCTCTAATGCATTTTTCAGTTCAGAGAATGTATTTCTCAGGTTCACAATTTGTTTATTTAAAAAAAATTCAACCTCTTTGTTAAATTTATCTTATAAATATCTAAATTGCTTTTTATTGTTATCTTGGCAATCACTGAATTTCCTTAAAGATGCTATTTTGAATTCTTGGTCAGAGCTCACATATCGCCGTCTCCCTAGGGTCATTTACTGGTTCCTGTGTCTGTTTAGGGAGATTGTAGTTCCCTGTTTGCTGTTGTTTCTATGGATGTATGTCTGTATCTTTGCATTGAAGGATTATTTATTCGAGTCTTCTCTACCTGGCTTCTCTTGTTTTTTATTGGATATATTTCTTAGAGGTTTTTACTGTTAAGTCATTGCCTTCTTTTTGGCTCTAGTTGGTGCTTAAGCCTACCTTCACCTTGGCTTTAGTAAAGGTCAGAGCACTGCACTTTCCAAATGACAGAGGTCTCAAAGGGGATATTCTAACAGTGTGGGACAGCTGGCTAGGGGCTCATGCCCAGGGGACCTGTGGGATGAACTTCCTACAGTGTCGTGCTGCTGAACAGTCAGTCTGATTTGGTTTCTCCTTTGGCTGGGTTGCCGAGCAGAGTTTCTGGAGTTGGGGATGGTTGTCCTGCTTCCTTTTTTGTCTCTGACTGTCCTCAGGGATATTTCTCCCCTCAGGAAATCACGATGCTTCCCGTGATTAAGACAGAGACAGATCTCCTGCCAGGGAACCCAAGATGGTGGGTAGGTGGTTGTCCACCTTAATCTTACCTTTTCTGGTATCGACACAGTGAGTTGGGGAAAAAAGGTTTTCACAAGCTTGTGGGAGGGGCATCATGGTGGATGTGGAAGTTTGGTTCTCTTACCTTCTGGAGTTTTTCTTCATTTCTCTGTCACCCATGGAACTTTCTCATCTTCATTTCTGAGTTCTGGGATACTTTTGGGGAAAATCGCAGTGCTGTTTGTTTGGTTTTGGTTTTCTGTGGGGGAGAGTGAAGCCAGTGTGCTTCTTTGTCATTATGTTTCCAGGAAGTCCTGCTTTTCTATTTCTTTTAGTATATATCCCATGGTGAAGATTTTCTTCAAAGGTGCAAAAATGGAAAGGAATTATGAATAGTAATTTCTTTATTCTTTTATTTCTGGTTATTTGTAGTCAAGAGACAAAGAAAGTAATACAAAATGGAAACAAAGATAGAAATTTTATGATTTACTCACCCCTCTTCATTTAAATAATGATCTATGGGAATTTTAGAGATAAAACAGATCAAATTGATGGAAGAATGCATTTCATAATAATTTTATTAGCACAAAGAAAAGTGCTTGAGATGTTAATAAAATAAGCTGTCATTTGGACCACATTTTGAATCAATTGTAGTTCTGACAAGTACAAGTGTCCATAGCAGTGATTCTCTTTATGGGAGCATAGAACCTAAATTTTTCTTGAAGAAATAAGTAAGTCCTTCACATTTTAAAGACATAAACATAAGGAGTAGCCTTTAAAAATGTTTTATTTGGAAATGCATCTCTATTATGAACTTTGGAGCGTTTTTTAAAAATTATTTTAATATGTTATAAATAATTTATTCTTCTACTAGAGTGAGACAGGATTTGGCAACAATTTTGTTTCCTGCTTTCGTATTTTTATAGATGTTAGTGCTAAAAATGTGTTTACACATAAGTAGATAACAGAGGAAGGAGTTTGTTATGGTGATGGCTTTCGATTCTTTGAACTCTTTGTGAGTTTCTTTTGGTTGCTGTTCCAAATTACCACAAACTTGGCTTAAAGCAACAGAAATTGATTCTCACACTTTTCAAGGCCAGAAGTCTGAAATCTGTATCACTGGGTTGAAATCAAGATGTTGTCAGGGATGTGTGTCCTCTGGGAGCTCTAATTTCTTGCCTCTTCCAGATCTGGTGGCTGCCAGCATTCGTTGGCTTGTGGCTGCATCACCTAATCTCTGCCCCTGTGGTCACATTGCTTTCTATTCTTCTGTCTGTGTCAAGTCTCCCTCTTTCTTATAAAAGTGGTAACAGTTTGGGCTCACCCAGATAATTCAAGATAATCTCCATTTCAAGATCCTTAATTTAATACTGTCTGCAAATTTTTTTTTCCATGTTACATTCACAGGTTCTGGGAATTAAGATGTGGTTATCTTTTGGGGACTGTAATTCAGCTTGCTACATACTTCTTGCCATTATATATTTAAAAACTTTTAGTAAGAAATCATCAAAATTATTTTAAATAATTTATCAGTGACAGCTTTATTATTTGTTTCAATTTGTTCAGACTTGTGAAAGAATTTTATACATAGTCATTAGAGACATTTACTTTTTAGCATAGCTGCCAATATATAAAATCGTCCATTTGTTTGATGCATTCAAGAGTTTATGCCTCAGAGCAATGTGCCAATGTAAGGTTCTGTTCAAATGAGAGGTCTGCCTTTCTCTTATGACATGGAATTTAAAAATGATGTTAGCAGAAAAGGTGTGTTTTTAGAAGGATTCATTTTTAAAAGATTTTTGGAAAGTGGTTTTTCTGAACACAACGTGAATTCCCTGAACCATTTAGAAAGTGTTTGTATTTCTGATTTGACAACTGCTGTCCTAGGACATGTCAGAACTTCATGGAGGGGACAGAGTGAGGCCTGTGGAAAGGAAGCTAGAATTGTTCCATGGTCTCCTCAGTGATAGCTGATGAGCTACAATAGTGCAACTGATTTTGACAGCGCATCCTAGATAGTTATCAACCTGCCAAGAATGCCTGATTCTGAAGCTATGTCATACTGGCCAGTATGACTTGTTGCTTCATCTTCTAGGACAGAAAAGGTTCAACATATATTTTCTTTATTGCCACTTGTGACTAGTTTAAATTATATTCATGATAATCCCCTAGAAGTATGGTGTTAATTCTCAATAGAGATCTGACTTATTCCAAACTATTTGATTTAGCACCTAATTAGCATAATATATTATTACGGTATTTCATATTCTTAAATTTTTCTTTTGGGGGAACTTAATTTTTTTTTTTTGTTATAGTCACTGCCATTTATGTCTAACCAGTAGCCTTGCAGTTTAGTAATAAAAATCTACTCTGTAAATCAAGAAGTGGTTTTCAGTGAGAACACTGCAAATTATTTATATTAAGGAATAAAATGTACAGGTCTTTTAATGCAAAAGCTTAAAATGGAACATTGGGAATTAATTTGATCCGCATACTAAATTTAAACCTTTAGGCATCAAATAGTAATGTAAGTTTATTTCTTTATTACTGTATTTTCTGGAAACTGCTGAAATAAAATCAAAGATGTGACCATATTCTCATGACTTCATCAACCATGCATTAGACCAAAGCTCATGAGAAAGAATTTTATTTCCAGCGCCTTCTTGTGTTTTTTTTTTCTTTTGGTTTTACACTCAGATTATATGTTTAAACAGGACAATTGAAAACATTGATTCTACCCCAATACTAATATGCATTAGATTTAATAGCTTCCAGTTCTTCGCTGATATAACAGGAGAATAATCACTGTCGGGGTACTGTCATCTTCCTCAGCACAAAATGTAAACAGACTTGTCTTCAAAATGCTTTTTGTTTTAGTTTTGCCTTTTGCATAGCTTATTATAATCTTGCAAAATCTATTCAGTCTAATAGTGGTGTGAAGTAAAATGTTCTATTTAACTTGCACATTTAAAGGAATGGAAAAAACTAGAGTGGGTTTTTTTTCTGCTTAAATATAATATACAGCTACAGATGCTCTTTGCCAATAGAATAAACCAGTGACATCTTACTGCGAGTTTTCTGTCAGTGCTAATGATGTAAAGAACCAAAGGATGAACTATTTGCCAGAACATTAGTTATCAGCTAGTCAGCTTTGACTATTGTTCAAGAAACATTCTTGCACTCCTTTATCCAAAATGATGAATTTTCAAGAAATAAAATTCTATTTGGTTTTCTGTTCCTATGATAACTCACTTAGGATAATGCACTTATTGAATAGGGAGTCCAACATCCTTGATGGCTCTAGGAATGTGGCTTTATTTCTTTATGCAGGATATGGTTTCATTCTTTTTTATGGCTTCATAGTATTTCATGATTTATATGTACCACTTTTGTTTGTTTGTTTTCTGAGACAGAGTCTCGCTCTGTCGCCCAGGCTGGACTGCAATGGCGTGATCTCAGCTCACTGCAATCTCCGCTTCCTGGGCTCAGGCTATTCTTGTGCCTCAGCCTCCAGAGTAGCTGGGATAACAGGAACATGCCATCACACCCAGCTAATTTTTTGTATTTTTAGTAGAGATGGGGTTTTGCCATGTTGTCCAGGCATGCTTCAACTCCTGAGGTTAGGTGATCCACCCTCCTTGGCCTCCCAAATTGCTAGGATTACAGGTGTGAGTGCACCATGTCTGGCCTATCTGTACTGCATTTTCTTTATCCAGTCCACTGTTAGTGGGCATTTAGGTTGATTCTATGTCTTTTCTATTGTGAATAGTGCTGTGATGAACCTAGGAGTACAGGCATCTTTTTATTTATTTTGGATATATACCCAGTAATGGGATTGATGGATTGAATGGTAGTTCTTTTTTTTTTTTTAATTTTTATTTTTGAAAGAAAGGAAAAGAGAGGAAAGAAAGTGAGAGTGAAAGAAAGAAAAAAAAGAATGTAAGAGAGAATGAAAGAGGAAGAGAAAGAGAGAGAGAGAGAGAACGAGATTCTTGTTCTATTGCCCAGGCTAGAATGCAGTCTAAAAATGGGTATTAAAAACCTCTCTTATGCCAATAATTGTACTTAACAATGGAGACAGGAAGGAATAAGAGATGAAAATAACAAACAAGCAGCCAACCAATATTTTATTTAAAGCTGTGAAATGCTATGCAATTGCTGAGGAGTGATTTACTTCCAATTATGTGGTCCCTTTTAAAATAGGTGTAATGTGATACTGAGAAAAATGTATGTTTTGCGGATTTGGGGTGGAGAGTTCTGTAAATAATTGTTAAGTTTACTTGTTCCAGGTCTGAGTTCA
>CAUYLG010032687.1:0-27755 GCA_963573385.1 Cacajao melanocephalus | reverse complement strand
CAACAGGAGTTAATGATCATAAATATATATGCACCCAATATAGGAGCACCCAGATACATAAGACAAGTTCTAAATGACTTATAAAGAGACTTGGACTCCCTCACAATAATGGCGGCAGATCTTGACACCACATTGTTAATATTCGATGGATCAATGAGATAGAAAATTAATAGAGAATTTAGACCGAGAATAAGTAAACTTAGTGAATATCTATAGAATTCTTCATCCCAGGTCTCCAGAACATACATTTTTCTCAGTATCATATTACACCTATTCTGAAAGTGACTATATAATCAGAAGTAAATCACTCTTTAGCATTTGCATAGCATTTCACAGACTTAAATGAAATATTGGTTGGCTGTTTGTTTGTTATTTTCTTCCTTTATTCCTTCCTGTCTCTGTTGTTAAGTACAATTATCAGCATAAAAGAGGTTTTTAATACCTATTCCTAGATTGTATTCCAGCCTGGGCAATAGAGCAAGAATTCTGTTCTCTCTCCCCCTTTTTTCTTTCTTTTTCTTTCTTTCTCTCATAAAAAAATAAAGAAAATGTGGTACTTATACACAATAAAGTATTATTCACATTAAAAACTGAGATGCTGTCATTTGCAACAACATGGATGGAACTGAAGATAATTATATTAAGTGAAAGAAGCCAGGTACAGAAAGACAAACATCGCATCTTCTGACTTATTTGTGGAATCTAAAAATCAAAACAATTGCACTTATGGAGATAGAGAATAGAAGGATGGTTTCTAAAGCCTAGGAAGGGTAAGTGGGGAAGGGGGGATGGGAATTGTTAATGGGTATAAAAATAATAGTAAAAAGGAATGAACAAGACTAGTATTTGATAGCACAACAGGGTGGCTAATAGTAATAATTTCATTGTATATAGTATAGGACAAATGTACAATGACTGTAGTCAGTAATAATTTCATTGTACATTTTAAAATAACAAAAGCATAATTGATTCTTGTAACACAAAGGATAAATGCCTGAGGAGATGGCCATCCCATTTTCCATGATATGATTATTACACATTGCATGCCTGTATCAAAATACCTCATGTACTCCATAAATATATACACCTACTATGTACCCACCAAAACTAAAATTAAAAATTAAAAAATTATGAACCAGATTAAAAGTGACACTATTGGGCAGTGACCACATCTTAATTTGGGGTAAGGAAATAAACTGTGGAATTTTAAAATAAAACTTTTTATCTTAAATAATAGTAACCTACTAGGGTTGACACTTCTGAAAATTAATAATTAAGTTTTTCAATGAAAATATAATGAAATCATGCTTTATTCAACAGATATTGAGTGCCTCATATGTCCTGGACATGAAAAGATGAAAAAGACATATTTTTAAACTCAAAAAGTTTATAGGCTACAAAGAGAGGTAGATGTGCAAGAAACTAAATGATGATGACATAGTTGCTGAAGTAGAGGCATGATTTAAGTGGAAGAAAATACAAAACAAGGTGCTTCTCTAGCATAGCTCCACTGTGCATGGTATTTACTGCAAGATATTAAAATTATGGTTTGTGTCTGTGTTTCTCCCCTTAGATTATAGGCTTATGAGAAACCAACCCATGTCTGTGACATTTTTGATATCTCCAGCATCTAGAAAATATTATGCCTTGCATATAGGTCAACACTCAATAAGTGTTGACCTGAATAGAAAATGAACGGCATTGTTAGTTCTGCCTAAGATAGAGGGAAGATTCATGCATGGATTTTCAGAAGAGATAACATCTGAGATAGATCTTAAAAGATAAATTGGATAGTACTGAAAATCCTAGCCAGAGCAACCACACAAGAGAAAGGAATAAAAAATATCCAAATAGAAAGAGAGGAAGTCAAACTCTCTCTCTTTGCAGACTATATAATTTTATACCTAGAAAACCCCATAGTCTCTGCCCAAAAGCTGTTGATCATTCGATAAACAACTTCAGCAAGGTTTCACCATACAGAATTGATATACAAAAATTAGCAGCATTTCTATACACAAACAACATCCAAGGTGAAAGGCAAATCAAGAATGTAATCTCATTCACAATAGCCACACAAAAAAAATAAATAAATAAAATACTTAGGAATGCAGTTCATCAGGAAGATGAAAGATCTTTACAACAAGAATTACAAAACACTGCTCAAAAAGAAATCACAGACAACACAAATGAAAAAACATTCTATGCTCATGGATAGGAAGAATTAACATGGTTAAAATGGCTATACTGTTCAAAGCAATTGACAGATTCAATGCAGTTCCTACTAAACTACCAATCAAATTGTTCACAGAATTGAAAAAAAAAACTGTTGTAAAATTTATATGGAATCAAAAAAGAGCCCAAACAGCCTAAGCGATTCTAATAAAGAGAACAAAGCTACCATAACCAAAACAGCATGATACTGTTAAAAAGGAAACACATGGACCAATGGAACAGAATAGAGAGCCTAGAAATAAAGCCGCACACCTATGACCATCTGATCTTCAACAAAGTCAACAGAAATAAGCAATGGGGAAAGGACACCCTGTTCAATAAATGGTTTGGGCATAACTGGCTAGCCATATGCAGAAGATTGAAACTGGACCCCTTCCTTACACTATATACAAAAATCAGCTCAAGATGGATTAAAAACTTAAATGTAAAACCTAAAACTATAAAATCCCTAGAAGAAAACCTAGGAAATACCATTTTGAACATAGGCCCTGCAAAGATTTCATGACAAAGATGCCAAAAGCAATTGAAACAAAAACAAAAATTGACACATGGGACCTAATTAAGCTAAAATTGGCAAATGGAACCTAATGGCACAGCAAAAGCAACTATCAACAGAGTAAACAGCCAACCTGCAGAACAGGAGAAAATATTTGCAAACTACATAACTGACAAAGGTTTAATATTCAGAATTATAAGGAACTTAAACAAATTAACAAGCAAAAAACAAATGATCCCATTAAAAAGTGGGCAAAGGACATAAACAGACACTTTTCAAAACAAGACATACATGTGGCCAACAAGCATATGAAAAAATGCTCAACATCACTAATCATTAGAGAAATGCAAATAAAATCCACAGTGACATACCATCTCACACCAGTCAGAATGGCTATTATTAAAAATTCAAAAAATAACATGCTGGCCAAGTTGTGAAGAAAAGGGCACACATATACACTGCTGGTGGGAATGTATTATTTCAGCCATTGTGGAAAGCAGTTAGGTGATTTATCAAAGAATTTGAAACAAAACTATAATTTGACCCAGCAATCCCATTACTGGGTATATATCCAAAAGTAAAATGTTCTACCATAAAGACACATGTATTCATCACAGCACTATTCACAATAGCAAACACATGGAATCAACCTAAATGCCCCCAAACAATAGAATAGATAAAGAAAATATGGTACATATACACCATGGAATACTACACAGCCATAAAAAAGAATGAGACCATGTCATTTGCAGCAACATGGACGGAGCTAGAGGCCATTATCCTGAGCAAACTGACACAGAACACAGGAACGGAAAACCAAATACCTACCGCATGTTCTTACTTATAAGTGGGAGCTAACCATTCAACACACATGGACACAGAAAGGGAACTATAGACACTGGGGCCTACTCGAGGGCGGAGCAAAGGTAAGGATAGAAAAACTACCTATCAGGTGCTACACTTATTACCTAAATGAGGAAATAATCTGTACACCAAACCCCTGTGGCATGCAGTTTGCCCATAGAACAAACATGCACACATACCCCTGAACCTAAAATGAAAGTTAAAAAAATTAATTAATGTAATTTAAAAATTAAAGATGAATGGAAATATTTTATGAAGATAAAGGAATAGAATAGGATTTGCAAAACTTTGGGAGACGTGAAATAATAATAGCAGTAATAGCAGCTAACGTTTGTCAGGAATCATGCTCAGCACTTACACGATTTTCCTTTCATTCTTACACCAACCATATGTTGTAATTACAGTTTTCACAGATGAAGAAACTGGAGCATGTAGTGGTTAAGAAATAAAGTCACAGGACAGGTGAGTGATGAAGCTAGGATTTGAATCGGGGGACACCCATGATTCTCTGACTCAAGAGCTTGTGAACTAGGTCATACTACATTCTCCTCCAGAATTGAGCCAGCTCCAGTGTCGCAAACAACCCAGTACCTATGGTCACCCATGGTTTCACCACTCCTGAATGGATATCATCTGTCCTTTCTACTGACGTGACTCTATCATTTTCATGACATGACTTCCCCATCTCCCAGCAGCTCTTTTAATCTATCTCATCTTTGCTTCTCTCTGCTATTGTGTCTCTCTTCCTCCTCCTTTCTACTCCTACCTCTCTATGTCTCACATTCATGCTCTCTGACAGAGCACCTCATTGTGTTAGAGTAACCATTTGTAGCCATCACTCATGGGTTTGGGTTGTCCAGCACCCAACTCCTGTTGACTCTCCAACTTTCTTTTAAAGGAATCTCCAACTGTGTAGACGTAGAAATGGAATCATTTCACACAGTGGCCAGCGAGCTGATGCTCTCTCTTCCTGCCCAGCTCAGCTGTGGAACACACATGTCACTCGGCCTCCATCAGACAAGTGTAGAGACAGCTCTGGGCCACCCCCTTGAAGCAGCAGCAGAAGCATCAGGCTGAACCTGCTGCTCCTCAGATGTAACTTTTGCTATGCCCCCATGCACAGCCCAGAGCACTTTGGTTTCTGCCTCTCTTCTAAGCAAGGTCCTCCAAGCTCATGTAGATAGGTGAGACACAGATATCCTTCCAGGGACTCACCTGTTGAGCTTAAATTTATCAGAATTATTTTCTACTGCTTGCAAACAGAAACCCAAACAGAACTCAGCCATTAAAGTAGTTGTGGCTCTCATATCTGAGCTGACCCTTACCCATAACCCAATCCAGTGAGACCAAGGTAGCAGGACCACATGACCAAAATCATGGCAGCTTCTGTTCAAGGGGCCACGTGTGGCCTCTGTATTCTGGAGAAAACTGGGGGCTGTTATTTGGACTCTCTTGGAACTTAAATCAATACGCTGCGAGAGACTGAGGCATGTTTATATGCCGAGGGGATTAACCGGTGACCAATGGGAAGTGAAAGATACAGAGAGAAAAAAGGCAAGGATGCAGCAAGGGCTCTGAGGAAATGGGAGGGAGGTGGAGAGACTGGTCTCAGAAAATAAGAGGAAAAAATAAAGCGGAGTCTTTTTACCCTACCCCACCTTCTCCTGAGAAAGGAGGTAAGGGAAAGATTACAAAGGTGCGTATACTTATTGAATAGAAGGAACTTGCGTTATTGTAAATAGATCTGCTTCCTCCACGAGGTAAGAGCCAAGGGCATCTGCTGACAGTGAATGCAGGGAGTCAGGAAGGGAAGCGGGGAGGACTGGCAGAGACGGATGAAAACTTGGAAAAGCCACAATTAGAAACTGGGGAGAGCCTACTGGGAACTGGCAATCAAGCTGCACTGAAGCAACTGTCTTTTATTTGCAGTTGCTAATAGCAATTAGCCACTTTTTGAACAAAGACTCAGGCAAAGGGGGACACAAACCTTCCCTGAAATTGCTCAGTGACAAATATCAGGGACTTGCAAACTCTAGCAACTTTCACAGAAGAACCTTTAACTTCACTTTTCAATTTTGCAATTTTACAGCTCTGGGAACGTTTCAGAGAGATTTCCTTTGCTGGCCCAGAAGGAAAAAAATTATTGAACTAAAAAAAGGTTGAGACAATAGAAATTTGTTTTTAAGGAATCTGGAGTTTGTCTAATTCAGTTATTTTTGACATTAAGAGGTTGATCCACTTTATATAGAAAAATATTAAAGAAAACTTAGACAAAAGGCATTTAGGACCCTTATAGAAATATTAAGTAGTGATACTCACATGAAAACATTTACTTACAGTGGGCTTGATTGTAATTGGTTAAAAAAAAAAAAAAAGGAACCACCAAAACTGTTCTTGCTAGAATTCATAAAGAGAATGAAAAGCTCATCTCCACAGTCTCTGAGGAATAACATGACTTGGGTGTGGTCATGTTTGGTGATTTAGCTTGCTGAATTAATTCTCTTTTTCTTTTCTTTTTTGAGACAGGGTCTCTTTCTGTTGCCCAGGCTGAAGTGAGTGGCACCATCATAGCTCACTGTAACCTTGAACTCCTGAGCTCAAATGATCTGCCCAGTGAGTAGCTGGGACTACAGGCATATGCACCACCATGCCTAGCTACTTTTTTTTTTTTTTTATGAGATTAGGGTCTTACTAGGTTGCCCAGGCTAGTCTGGAACTCCTGGGCTCATGCGATTTTCCTGCCTTGGCTTCCCAAAGCGCTGGGATTACAGATGTGAGCCACTGCACCTGGCCACCAAATTAATTCTTAAAAAAATCTCCTGCCTCTGGTTTTGGCAAGCAACTGAACTGAACTTAGGCATAAATTTGCAGTCTTCGTTTTAGATTGCAGTTGGATTCATGAAGTAAAAATGTGTTTCTGACATGTTATTTAAAAAAAATGAACAACTGATCTGTGTCAGCTGGCATGTCCTAAAAGAAGACAGCATCTGGATACAATTCAACACAGAATTTTAGCTTTTGTGGCATTTTGAATAAAAATAGTTGGCCAAACAACGACCTATTTAAATTATTGAAAGCTGATGATTACAAATAATACTTCTGGATGATAATTAGAGTGGCAGTAGAAATCATTCAGAATACGATGAGCTTGGACAGGATTCCAGAAGTAGTTTTCCATAAAATGGAGTGTTGCAGACAAAAGCAGTTTGGTCTTCAAAGACCGAGTATTCTTAAACTATTGCATTCACCAATGGGGCTATGAAGATGTGGGTTAATTTACTTAACACCTCAGAGGTTTGGAGTTTTCAAACTGCAGCAAAGATGAGGCCAAATCCAGATGAAAATTCCTCATTCTTCTCTTGTTCTTTTCAAACACGGCAGCATCTCATTCTTAAAAGATGACTTGCGATACAGAGGTTTTTATTTGAGACCCGCACGGTAAAAAAAACAAAAAGATAAAATTCTCTTTGTAAAACAAAATGTGATTGAAAACAGCCACTAGAGGGCAGTGAACATACTGGGGATGTTGCACTGTAAGTCCTTTGATCAGAACCTTAAAATGAAAGCTGTTTTGCAGGATTTTAAAAGCATCTGATTGTTTAGCAAAAGAGAGACATGAGGGGTGAGGTGGGGTAGGGTAGAGGCAAGAGAAGAAAGTATCTTCTTGATCACATTAATGTAACATAAATGGGAGACAGCACTACCACGTCCGCCCTTTGCCTTCAAGACAACAATTGTAGGACAGTGATTCAGCACAGATGATGTAATGAGGTCAGTCCCCCAATTCACTCTGTAATTTAACCCTGCCTACAATAGATCAAGGAGGCTGGGCAACCGTAACATAACAAAACACAAATCCTTGGCATTCGACCTTACAGAACATTCAAAAGCCGCTGTATTGGTAGGCTGTTTGCTCTGTGTGTGTGTGTGTGTGTGCGTGTGTGTGTGTGTGTGTGTGTGTGTGTGTGATGCAAGCGATGTCTTTTTAAAAGATTGTGAAGTCAGAATTAAGACTTTTTTAAAAAATTCCCACAGCTCTATTTAACCCACGCTATTTGTGGGAGGTGAGAAAGAAATGACTCACATGATCGCTAAAATGCAGATAAAATGGTGACAGACACTGAAACATTCAGCTCTGATTCTTTAAAAATCCTTCCAAAAAGAGAATTGGGCTGGAGGGAGGGAGGGTACAATCAAGCATTAATTCTAAGCACTCTATAGAATCTTAGACCTTAAAGCTAAAAAGTCTTTTAAGGTCCTCCACATCATACGATGTTTTCCATATTTCCAGCCTATAATTTTGCTTTTAGCCATTTCAAAGCGGAAACATCTGTACACTCTGCTAGCACATCAAGAAGCACTTCTCAAATCAGCTACCACTGAACTGACTATGGAAATGTGGCTGTAGATACAAGTTGCAAGTGTCAAAAGCAACTGAAGAATCTTCAGGGACTCTAGGCATAGGTGTAATGAATAAGCACAGAAGTCACTACCAACGCACTTTTATTTTCTAAAGCAGAGAGCTCTGGCAACCAGTGTTGTGAGTTCCATGGACAGCATGCTGGCTCCTTGAAGGAAAAGACTCTTAGACACACTCAAGCTTGAACGATGATGAGAAATAACCATATCCTTATTCTTCAGAGTAAAATGATTCATCCTAACTTGTTGATAGTAAAGAGAAAAAGTGTGACTCCTAGGTCGAGGAGTTTCTCCAGTCATCTATCTAAAACGGAGCTGCGATTGATTTGTTGAACATGTTTACTCATATATTTTTGTCAATAAGTACATATTTTTCACATAAGCACAGAGAAAAGCAAATCATGTGATCCATAAGGATTTTTCTGACCACATTTTATTCTAACCTCTTTTCTAAAAATCTGTATGACCTTGGATTTGGCCTTTTTTCCCCCTTCCATACAAGATTTGCATGGAAGCAGTAGAATCAGAAAAGCCTAAAATATTAGGCCACTATGATTCACTGGAGTCATTCTATTTACTGCAAGGAACAAAAGAACCTGAATTAGCAATTATAATATTCCTGAAGAAGACTTCATAAGCTATGGTTCTGAGTACCAAAGGGTTTTTGTATACCTGGTCCTACTGCAGGCAAAGAACCTAGACTATACTGTTACTTCCAGGACACATTGTAAAATAAATCAGTCATATGCAAGAGCAAAAGTTCTGATCCTAAACTGCCTGCAAGTTTGAGATGCTTTAGGGCCCTGTCAAAATGTGCAGTGGAATAATAGATTCTAGGAATTTCTCTCTGAAGCTTCCTTAGTCTTTCCAGAAGAGAGATGTGTAGCCTCATGGTTTCTAACTATCTTTCAGATGGTCCTGACCATTTCATATTACAATTGTTGTACATTCCTAAAGACTGTGGTCATGTTACAATAGGTAGCTAGTCAGGCATGAGCAGGGCAGGAGAGGGCTCCCCACCTACCACCAGGAGTGTCAGGTGACCATCAGGTGACAGTCAGGCAGTTAACTATCTCTCTAAAATAATTGGCTGCAGCCAGTGCCAGGGAAAGGCAGACTTCCAATATATGGAAAAAACCTGGAACTGGTGATCAGCAGCTTCTCAATAAGATCTCAGGATTTGGGCAGGTGGGTCCAAGCATGCGCATTAAGAGGTGAAATGGTGGAATTTAACTGGTATATGACCTTCTAGGGGCAATCAACTGCTAAGGGAAGAATGCCTCAAGAAAGCATGCATATAACTCCAGTAAACACACCACACATGCTCACCTCCCAAGCACTAGCAGGCCGCTGTGCATGCCAACAGCCCTCCCTAGGGGAAGAATCATGTGAGAAGGGACACAAGACCCTGAAAGTATGCCAACATATAAAACCCTAAGTCAAAAGTCAACCGCACGCTTGATCTCTCACGTCGCCCACTTAGCTCTCTTCCAAGTGTACTTTACCTTCTTTTGTTTCTGTTCTAAAGCTTTTTAATAAACTTTCACTCCTGCTCTAAAACATACCTCAGTTGCTCCTTTTGCCTTATGCCCCTCAGTCAAATTCTTTCTTCTGAGGAGGCAAGAATTGAGGTTGTTACAGACCCATACGGATTCACTGCCGGTCACAGTCATGTCTCACACATTTCTCAATCGACAAAGACTATCTTGCTCAATAATAACTGAATAAAAGTGGACTGAATGAATGAGACAGCAATGTAGAAGGTAAGCAACAGATGGGGCTCACCCAATACTCTTACCTGAGTACTTTGCTTATAATGCACTTCAATCTACGATCCAGAGGCAAAACCCTGGGCTTCCACTCATTCACAGTGTCTGTGCTGACACAGGCTACCCCTACCTGATGTGCCAGCTGCTCAGCCTCTTTGCCAGTGATAGTCAACCTTGAGGTTCTGGAACACCACTGGACAATGTTAACTGATATTCCTCAATAAGGCATCTCTCACATTGAAGGTGCTATATGCAACAGGAAGGAAGTGGGGGAGGAAGGAAGGAAGGAGGGAAGGAAGGAAGGAGGGAAGGGAGGGAGGGAGGGAGGGAGGACTAGATGGAAAAACATTAAGCTTAGTTTCCTGAATATAGGCAGACTGCTAATGCAGGCCATTTGTTGTTCCATTTTGAGCCCTTTCTGTCTCTTCCATCTTCACACTCAATAATGCCATTTGAATTGTTCATGTAGCTCCCATATTTATAACTTTGTAAAGCTGGATGTTTTAGGAAGAAGTTGATTTCTTTGATCTTGTCTGGTTTGTCTACTTATTCTCCCCAGGCTCTGCCATTCTTCGGAAACTCCTCCATGTTAGTGTTTGTGAAATTGCTTGCACTTTAATTATTCTTCATGTGCATTTCATTAGAAACCCATAGTACTCCTGTACTAGGAGTGAATGCTGCCTGCAGCAAATGTTGATGAACGGAGGGATAAACTAATATAACTAAAAGAAAAGGAAAACAATTAAACTCGATGCCAAAACAAACAATGAAATACAATTCTGCTTGTTTATTACTTCACAGTTGGGGCAAAAAGAAAACCCTCAAAATTTAATGTAATCAATTACTACAAAAGAACATTAAAATGGTTATAAAAATAAGTATGGGGGGTGCTTAGTGTGGTTTTTCCTTTCTTCTTTCTTTTCTTCTTTCCTTTATTGGTTCCTTCTTTATCTTTCATTTCTGCATTTGCTTTTTCATGATAATACATGTAAGCATATAAAATAAAGAGGCTTTTCTTCTTTTGAAAGATAAAAAGCAGAGACATAGCAAGGGGTCAAACATCCTGCAAAAATGGCAGAAGTGTAACTGAACTGTCTTCAGTGTCTACTGTAATACCATTGATTCTTTTGTCATGGGAAAAATTTAACATATAACATATTGGCAGACATAATTCTTGGTATATCAACCATGTATATTTTAAGCTTTAATATACTTTTATATATTCAACTTCATTTCCATAACTTAATTTATCAAAGTGTAATGGCTTCTCAACTGTAAGAATCTTTGAGGACTTCGTATACACTCTTTAAGGCTACCCTGCTTTTTCTTAACAGCTGATTTTTAGTAATCATTTGATTACTAAAAACAGAGGTTCACCCATGACATCTGTGCCAGCAACCAGTTAGCGGTTCACCAAACCACTTTGCCTTTCTTCCAAGTATACTAGTGGACAACATGTCATAGTTGCCTTTCCAGTTGGATGGGGCCTGTGACTTGGTGTTGGTCAACGGAACCTGAATAGAAGTGGTGGGTACTACTTCCAGGCCTGGTCTATGACATCCCCCTGCCCACACAATTCTTTCTCTCTTATTTCCCTTTGCACCCAATGAATGGAGAAGTCTAAGGATCAAGAAAAGCATCTAGAGGCTAAATTGCTGCCTGAAGGAAAGCTGTCCACTGGTCAGCCATCTAGGCTAGGGCTGTAACACATGTGACAAATTCACTTTTATTTTGGATTTTTAATTCAAATTTTAAATTTTGAAATTATCTGCAATAGTAGTTGTTCTGTCCCAGCTAATCCATCAGCCTGAGAAAACTGATGTTATTCTAAAGATCTTCATGATTAAAGCTGGAAGGGAAAAACCAAGTGGCTGAGAATTGGTGCGAATGTAGAAACCTGCTGGTTTCTCCTCATCACTTGTCCACAAAATGCCAGACTAAAAAGAGAGAGCTGTGGCAAAGATACTATGAATATTCAGTTTGAAACACATTCAGTGAGCACAAACTCTGAGCCAGAAACCAACATGGAGAGTGTTCCTCTAGTCAGTCGCTACTGAGGGTGATTAACCAACTGCTTTTGACAAACGAGTAGAGACCCTGAAAACAACACAGCTTAATAAGACAACTAACTAAAGGGCTGAGCAGGGAGAAACAAACCAGGTATAAAGAAACGGGAAGAAAGAGGCAGGGGCATGAGAAGAAGGAGGTATGGAATGCAGGTAGGCAGCAGGGCTTGGAGAGATTCTTTAAGGCAACCCGGAGGTTTTGCGTGGGACTGTCAGGTCCTGCCCAGGAATGAGGGGGAAACAGTAGAAAGCACCAACCTTGGATCCAACAGCATTAAATCATTAATCATCTAATCATGTAAGTATTTCATTCCCTCAGCGCTCTCTTAAAATAGCTAGGTTATTTCCTGGTTTTTCATAGATAATTTGGATGATAGTCCCCTAAACTGGAAACAAGCTAAAAGCCTGGTCAGGGGAGCACTTTCCCATTCTTTCCCAGGCCATGGTCCACAGTTGTGCCCCAAGTTACAACCTGGGTGTCTGATCGAAATCTTAAGGGGCTTGTCACCATTATAACTAAGCAATAGCAACTTCCAAATTCCTTTTTTTCTTTTTTTTTGAGATGGAGTCTCATTCTGTTGCCCAGGCTGGAATGCAGTGGCAAAATCTTGGCTTACTGCAACCTCCACCTCCTGGGTACAAGCAATTCTCCTGCCTCAGCCTCCCAAGTAGCTGGGACTACAGGTGTGTGCCACCACACCCGGCTAATTTTGCATTTTTAGTATAGATAGGGTTTCACCATGATGGTCAAGCTGGTCTTGAACTCCTGACCTCATGATCCACTCCCCCCTCAGCCTCCCAAAGTGCTGGGATTACAGATGTGAGCCACCGCATGCGGCTCCAAATCCCTTTTTTTGTCATAGTTAAACACAGACCATCATGCAGTACCTTGAATTTCTATACAGCACTCTTGGTATGATACGAAAAAAAAAAGTTCCTGCTCTAATTTTTGTTATTTTCTGGATTTGGCTGCCACTGAGCAATGTTGAGCAATCTGTTTCTCTGAAGGAAACACCCATTATTCTGGGAAAATTTAGCCACATTCCTTCCTAGAAGAGAAAGGAAAGACTAAGTGGCGTTTGGCTGAATTTTGAGACCTAATTGTCTAAGAAAATGACATTTCACAATGATAAAATACTGTGGCAGTGAAAATTTTGATTTAACATCAGCCACGGTCTCTAAAAGATTCACAGTCTTCCTGCACATAGATCACCCAACCCTGAGACCTCAGTTTGCTAATAGTCTTATAACAAATATTCCCAGGGAATATTGCAGGTCTAGAACTGATGCTTTTGTTCAAGGGATAACTAGACAGACTAGAATCCTACTTTTATCTTTTTTGAGTCACAAGGCCTTGAGCAGGTGAGGCGACTGTGCCCTCAGGATCTTTATCGTCAACCTTGGAATAGGGTAGCTAGACAAGTCTCCCTTCTCCTTCACTCTTTTGACTAATTTCATCCTATCCAGTAGGTGAAGACAGATTGTCTTTGTTTGTATCCTCATCCTCAATGGAGGGAGTCTTTTAGCATAATATTGAGATCTTTCCTGACCAAAGGTGTTTGGGAATTCAGGAGCATTCTGACTTTTGGAATAATATGGTGAAAAATCCACATGGGATGGCATGCAGGGCCTGGGTAGCACCTGCAATCAAACACTAATATTAATATTTTCACTACAAATAGCCCCACATCAGGTTGGGTCCAATATTGTTGCCAGTGAAGTTACAAAAACAAAGTCTTGGCGTTTTCAGAGGAGTTTGTATTTGAGACTTGAGCGCAAAGAATTGAGGAGCTCTTTACTCCTTCCCGGCCCCCGCCGCGTAGTGGCCAGCTCTCCTCAGAGGTGGCTGCAGAATTGCTCACTTTCACCATGTGAAAAAGCCCCTGACATTCACTCAGGCCGGCCCAAAGTGAAGTCAAACCACTCATAAGGAAACAATTGACCCCTGATGGACTCTAGTCACACGACTGTTCTGCCATGAAATTCATTCTCGCCGAAATAACCACCTCCTGCAAATACTTGAAAACTCCATTTTGCAACAGATTTGAGAATAATATAAAATTAAGGAATCTTGCCCAAAGCCAAGGTCACTACTGCCCAAGATACAGTTAACAATAAAAGTTCGGCCTCTCCAATCCCCACCCCTGTCCCAACTCATGACTTACAGGACTTCTCTGCTTATAACTTTCCCGAAGCTTCCATATGAGTGTGTGCTTGTGTTGTATATATCTTCTCCTTTAACCTCAACACAATGTTAAAATACTTATTGTTCTAATGAGAAAACATGGACACTGAGAGGGGAACATCACACATCGGGGCCTGGTGGGGGATGGGGGGCTAGGGAAGGGAAAACATTAAGAGAAATACCTAATGCAGATTACGGGTTGATAGGTGCAGCAAACCACCATGGCACATGTATACCTATGTAATCTGTACATGTATCCCAGAACTTAGTTCTTTGTAAGAATTCTTATCATTTTATGTACGAACAATTAAGCATTTATGAAAATTTGTCTCAAATTTTACATAATAACAGATTCACCATAAAAAGGGGATCAATAAGGGAAAAAAATTAAGGTGCTCTATATTCTATCAAAGTATGTTAGGTACTTGAAGCCGTGTCTTCTACAATCTTTTACCATCCTTTCTCTCCTATTTTTTACTATCACTCTGGGAAGAAAAAAAAAATGTTTTAAAATACATCTCATGCAAATTTTTCAATGAGAACCTGAATTTTAAAACATTTGACAGATGACTGTAACTTTTAAAAAGTTGAAAAACTAGTTTCACTTTAGTAGTACTAGCTTGAAATTTTGACTAATAAAGGTATTCATGATTATTATAATAACAGATAATGGAAAAATAAAAAAACTTTTGAGACACTATTAATTTTTTTTTTCTTTTGAGATGGAGTCTTGCTCGGTTGCCCAGGTTGGAGTGCAGTGGTGCAATCTTGGCTCACTGCAACCTCCGCCTTCTGGGTTCAAGCGATTCTTCTGTCTCAGCCTCCCCAGTAGCTGGAACTACAGGCACTCGCCACCAGGCACGGATAATTTTTGTATTTTTAGGCCAGGCTGGTCTCAAACTCCTGACCTTGCGATTCACCCATCTTGGCCTCCCAAAGTGCTGGGATTACAGGCGTGAGCCACCGCACCTGGTCCAACTATCAGCCTATTTTGTAAACCATAAAAAAGCAAAGGAACAGTAAGGTTTAATTAAATATTTATAAAGGGACAAGAAGCATATAACAAATAAATGGGATTCACTTGAGCAAATATTTTATAAGTATCTTAAAGTTAATGCCCAGATGTATATTTTAAAATATATTTAGTGATAAAAATCCATGCTAATATTGCATCTTTAATGTAAACCATCATGTAGAAAATCTTCCAAAAAGCAGTTTTCAAAGATTGGAACATTATTTTTCTTAATCTACCTTCTATATTTGTAATTGTAAAACAAATCCAAGATGTAACTTAGCTATAACTCTATTTTATCTGAATTCAAAGACACAAGATGTATCTCAAAGCCAAAGGCCTACCAACAGCGAGATCTTAACAGAAGCAAAAACAAGTGGGTGGCATTTTATTCCACATTAAAATGGCAGAAACACAGAACTCTGGGGAACTGAAATTGTTTCCCACTTAAGAAAAGGAAAAAATATGAAGATGTAGTTGAAGTCATTTTAACTTCACTTTGTTCTTTTTAAATTTATTATTATACTTGTGGTAAAATACATGTAACATACAATTTGTCATTTTAAGCCTTTGTAAGTGTGTGGTTTTGTGGCTTTTAGCACATTCATTTTGTTATGCAATCATTGCCACTATCCACCATCCCAAAACTTTAGGAAGAAATTTTTCATCTTTCCAAACTGTAGCACTAAAAGCAATAACTCCCCATTCCCCACTGCCCAAACCCCTGGCCACCTCCATTCTACTTTCTGTCTCTATGAATTTGACTGTTCTAAGTATCTCAAATAAGTGAAATTATAAGATATTTGTCCTTTTGTGACTGGTTTATTTCACTTTGCATATCTTCAAGTTTCATTAATGCTGTAGCATTTCAACATGTGTCACAATTTCCTTATTTTAAGGCTGAAAAATATTTCATCTTATGGATATTACATAGTTTGTTTATTCATTTATCTGTCTATGGACATTTGCACTGCTTCCACCTTTTGACTATGTGAATCATGCTGTGAATCATGCTGCTTAAACTCTCTTTAATAAAACCATTTTTTATAAAACATTGGCCAGAAAAATTTCTCAACAAGATTATAACTGACACCCTTTTCCTTGAAATCTATTCAGTCTGGGATGAAACTCCACATTGTTAAGTAATCCTACAAGTACCTTCTCAGAAGTCAAATGCTGTTTCATTAGGTGACAAATATACTCCTGTCAATCATCTGCCCTCTCAATCACTAAATTTAATTTTAGAATTTGTGTAACATAGAAATCAAACACCATCCCCTGTTGTTACAAAGTTTGTGCCACTGAAAGGTAACAACCACTAACTGAACTTGCCAAGTTAGGAATAAGATCAGAGAACAAATCTTTGTCTCCTAATTTTCCAAGAATTAAGTTGACATCAACTCTGTGGATACATGTAATGTAAGCTTCAGAATCACAACAGTTCAAATACCCGGTAGATTCTAGAATGAATCTAGGTCTGTGTGAGCTCCACATAGGAGGCTTATTATTAAGAGTTCATCTTAATGTGACCCCTTGTAATGAAGTTTTGAAGGACAGACTCCAAAAATTTGTATCATAAAAGATGTTATATAAAAGATACCTTAGAGCTCATCTCGGGCAATTTCTCATTTTATATCAGGCCAAGAAGTAGTACTTTTCCACTGTAGCAAATGGCTGGCCTTCTTAAATCATTTTTAAGAATAAGGAGGGGGATCAATCAATTAATAACATCCCATGTCTTACCGAAAGGAAGATTCTAGCATAATGTAATGGTTTTCATGGCAGTTCACTAGGAAGTTATTTCTTATTTTCAAGCTGCGGTGATTGGGTTCCATAAATCCAAACATTTCATCTCAGAAACTGCTATTAAAGTGGTTTATCAAAGGCCAGATCTTCTTGATAGCTTGCCTGATTGAATGCCTTCTGGAAGTGATCTATTCATGTGAGAGAACATCACATTGTTCAGTAATACGATTACCATTCTGCAAGTCTAGGGCTGTTTCGTTTCATGAAAATCAGGCTGCCCTTCTCACACTCGCCTTTCCTCCCAATCACCATCTTAAATATTGCCACTCAATGTCATTTCATCATGAAGGCACAGAGAATAACTTTGGGATTTCATACTGTAAAGAAATTGTCATAAAACGCCCTACTGTTGCTACTAAATTTGTGCCAGTCAAAGGTGACAACCCTGTCATCTGTTTTAAAACACTGTGCTCAGTCTCTCAAACAATGTCACATAAAAAGTAAGCCAAAGGAAAAGAAGAAAAGATAATTCATTCATCCTGTTTGTCTGGTAAAGGATTCAATCACTGCAAAGAGTGCTGAACAAGCAGGTTTTTCTTGGGGAGGGGGGATTTTTCACAATTCCAAATTTGCAAAATCAATAAATTAGGAAAAGTATAATTTATATGTCAAAGGAATTATTTTTTTTAACACATGGGTTCTCTAAGCCTCTATTCTGCCTTTGGATTATTGCATGATTGCATTTCATTGACAGAACATAAATTACACCCAATACACCAAGAGCAATACACCAGTCCTTTGATACTTGAGAGAGTATATAAAAGTGTAAAAATAGGCTAGGTATGGTGGCTCACGCCTATGATCCCAGCACTTTGGGAGGCCAAGGCAGAAGGATTACTGGAGGCCAGGAGTTCAAGACCAACCTGGGAAACATAGAGAGACCGCCCCCCAACCCCGCACCGCCAATCATCTCTACAAAAAAAAAAATTAAAAATTAGTTGGACCTAGTAGCATGTGCCTGTAGTCCCAGCTACTCAAGAGGCTGAGGCAAGAGGATTGTTTAAGCCCAGGAGTTCAAGTTTGAGGCTTCATTGAGCCATGATTACACCACTGCATTCCATCCTGGGTGACGGAGAAAGACCCTGTCTCTATTTAAAAAATGAAATAAAATAAAAATTAAAAACCATGTGAAAATAAATACCAGTGGTATGAGTGAATATACATTACACACACATATATATAATATAGTCATGTGAGATACACACGCACCTGTAATAAGTTGGGCACAGGGTTTTCCTTTGCTGCTTTTCAAGTGTTCTAGCCTGAGGCCACATCATTCATACAGAGTGTTCCCTGCATGGAATCATCTATAGTCCCACCCATATAAATGATTATAGCACTGCTTTGTGAAAGATCAACTCTTGCTTTACTCATGAACCCTCTTTTCAATGTTGCCACAGTTATTCAGCAATACACAGTTCAAACAAACAAAAGAAGATAAAAATAAGCCAGCTAAGCCTGGAAATTCAATTTCCCATTTATGAATTAGATGAAGAAGGCTTTTTCCTCAGATTTTTTCTAGGGCAGCCAGCTGGCTTGCATTTTATAAGCCAGTTCCAGCATGCACTCTTGTGTTTGCATCTGAGTAGTTTGTGATTTAACAATATTTCTTGAATATTCACCCTAAAGAGAAACCACCATCATGTCTCTGGATGAACACACATCCTCATTAGTTTCCTGAGCACTTACTAAGCAGCAGAAACTTTACATGCATTTTATGTACATCAGTAAAATAAATATGCAAGGTGAATAGTATTATCCTTGTTTCACCAAAAGAATTTAAGGAAAAATTAAATATCTTGCAAAACTCAAGCTCCAATATAACCACTATTGAAGTAGAAACATATAACAAGGGCTAGGCGCTGTGGCTCACACCTATAATCCCAGCACTTTGGGAGGCCAAGGCAGGCAGATCACCTGAGGTCAGGAGTTCGAGACCAGACTGGCCAACATGGTGAAACCCCATCGCTACTAAAAATAGAAAAATTAGCTGGGCGTGGTGGCAGACGCCTGTAACCACAGCTACTAGGGAGGTTGACACAGGAGAATCACTTGAACCTGAAAGACGGAAGCTGCAGTGAGCCAAGATCACGCAACTGCACTCCAGCGTGGGCAACAAGAGTGAAACTCTGTCTCAAAAAAAAGAAAAAAGTATATTACAAGTAACAGATCCACAAGTTCACTTGAGTATGTAAGTGCTAAAAGAATGGGGAGAGGGAGAGTTGGGTAAAGGAGGGTATTCATAAAACCAAAGGTTGCTGAAGCAGATAAGTTGCCCAGGTTCTTCTTAAAAGGCAAAAACATAACATTTCTATAAAAATCTTGCACTAATATTTTGTTATACTTCAAAGGTAGGTCTAAATTAGCATCCATTTGTGCTTTCTAACAAGCCAATTCTTCTTAATGATAGACAATATTACACACTAAGTTTTTGATACCATACACATCAAAGCTCCAAGTTAATTAAGAATCTATGACCATATAATCACTTTCAAGGAAACTCTGATGTCAAACAGTGGCTCTCTGTTAACAAGGAATTAATGTGTCATAACCAGAGTTCATAGGACTCAGCCACTGCAAAACATAAAGTTCACCTTGTATGGTATAGGTACTAACACTCCCAGGTTCCTGCCTTTCACCGAATTTATAGACTGGCCACAACAAATCACTGACCAAATTTTCCATCACTATACTTCTGCCATACTGAGAGTGGACCCAGGCAATACCAGTAGGAAATTGAACAATAACCTGGTAAATAGGACAACTAATTTGGAAAATTTAAGCCAAAACTACTTGTTTGGCTGGGCACAGTGGATTACACCTGTAATCCCAGCACTTTGGGAGGCCAAGGCAGGCAGATCACAAGGTTAAGAGATCGAGACCAACCTGGCTAACATGGTGAAATCCCATCTCCACTAAAAATACAAAAATTAGCTGGGTGTGGTGGTGTGCGCCTGTAGTCCCAGCTACTCGGGAGGCTGAGGCAAGAGAATCACTTGAACCTGGGAGGTATACATTGCAGTGAGCCAAGATTATGCCATTGCACTCCAGTCTGGAGACACAGCAAGACTCCATCTCAAAACAAAACAAAACACCTACTTTTCACAAGCAGGAATTATGTGGGGCTTCAACTGCTTTCTTATGTCAGTTATATGTACCCAGCTTTAGTTTCCTTCGAAGCGTTCAATTTTTTGAAGGCATGTGCAATATTAAATACAGGCCCTTGCCTTGAAAATAAGTTTGTGACATGAAAAAAAATCAGCTTAATAAACAATTGAAGCTATTTTTAAAGGCAAAAATTGTTTCTTGCTTGAAAGGACAGGAACCCAAAACTAATTTAAGTATAAAACTTTTGGAATCTTTGACTCAGCTTGTCCAAGTACTAGTCTACTACCGAAATTTCAAAAGGCTTAACTGATCTTTCTTCATAGGGAATAGCATTTGATATTACTGGGTTCATGTCATTCAGACATTTATGTCCTAAGCAAATCAAAGATCTAGTTATGCACATTCATCATTACCTGCTTCTGCGTGTCACCACCGGGCTTCAGCAGGACTCGGCCATGGAAGAGTCTTCCATTGTCTCTCTAGTTCATCACTACAGTTTTCATTTCTAAAATAAAAAGGTTGATCTAAGTTTCCTTTTAGACTTTTTATCAGCGCTTACTGTAGGCTAATTTGCAGCATGAGTTTGACTACAAAAACCATATGTAGCCAGAATAATAAATCCTAGCAAGCAAAACAGATATAGGGGAAGTTATTTTGGTGTTACGTAGGTACGATTTTAAAGGCTGGATGGCCATCTATTTATTGGATTGGAATTTCTGTCATTGCATTTTACTGCCCACCAGAAACCACCAACCATGCTTCCAAGAGGAATAAAATGTGGTTGAGGTGAAGGTGGTAATGAATGCAGATCTCATGACCCAAGGTAATTAGTTCTTAAATAGCTTAATTCCTGCTTTGGCTTCAGTAATTGTAAACACATTTAATATGGCCCCAACTTAACTTTGGCCACATCCACACAGGGAGCTTTTTTGTTCTTTTGAGACAAAGCCTTGCTCTGTCAACCAGGCTGGAGTGCAATAGTGCAATTACCACTCACTGCAGCATAGTGAGACCCTGTTTCTAAAAAAAAGTAAAATTTTAAATTAACCAAGCATGGTGGTGCTCGCCTATAGTCCTGGCTACTTGGGAGGCTGAAACAAGAGGATCACTCGAGCCCAGGAGGTCAAGGCTGGCAGTGAGCCTGGGTGACAGAGCAAGACCCTGTCTGTAAAAGCAAAACAAAAGAGCAAGAACTATCCTGTTATTTCTTTCCCACAGACTTATGTCCTCACATTCACCAGGCATGTTCACTCAATGTTCTCATATAAACAAAAATCCCAACAACAAAAACATATTTTAACTGCTTTTACTTCTTTTCTAATCTCTGAAATAACCATTTACATATTCTGTACATTTTTTCCCATTCACTAACACCACCAAATTTCTAAATACGACCTTATGAAGAATATGTAAGTAAATTTAAAGATTTTCCACATCATAAATTTTATTTCAACATGTATAATTGTGAACTTCCTTTGTTCCAAATATGAACTTAAGCAAGTGACATTCACCTCCAGTTCTCAAGGAAATATCTTTGCTTGAACGCTTAAAGTCTGAATGTCATCTACCAATAAGATTTGAATCCCCAGTATTTAATTTTCTTGCATGATTCTTGCTCTCACCAGCTGCTAATTATCTCTTCTGTGCATGCCCTTTTGCTTTTAGTAAACTGTGGATTCCTCAAGGGCAGGAGCACATTTTATTCCTATAGACCCACAGTGACTGGCATACTAAATGTCTATTGATGATTTGCTATATCTTACAAACTATCCCGGTCTAAAATTCAGTTCAAAAGAATAATGGTAATTACGCCACCTCAGTGATTGCAGCTCACATCTTCTATTCCAAATAGAATGTTGTGAAGCTTTCCTCTAGTTTCTCTGGAAAAAAATATAAAAGAACAAAAGATAAGGACAAAAGTTAGAAAATAATACTCTGTACTATATAACATTCATACACCATTATTAAAATCACCCAGTGTGACACTGCTAGTAAAAGTGCCAAAATATAAGGTGACATTTTGCAAAACCAAGTTCATTTTTAGTTCACTAAAATATCTATAACCTGCCCAAATACACACATAAAGAATTCATTCTGATATACCATGTGATGTACTCTTCCACAAAAGTATTGTATCAGGTACCATTATTGCTGGAATTAGGGCAGGAAAGACCATCTCAGTATTTTGGCCAAGATTTGGAGAGTCAGAATCCATTTCAACCGGAAAGAAACAAAGAAATTATTTTTTAAGAACCCAGTAGGTCTATGATAAGAAGAATAATAGCCCCCGCCCCTCACCCAATACTCGATAATAACATCATGATAATCACATTGGACGAATTACCACACAATTCATATCTAGAAGATAGTCAACGTAAAAGAAAAGAAGAAGTAGGGGAGGGAAGGAAGGCAGCTGTGGGTGAATCTAATTCAGCAAGTTCACACAAATATTGGAGTTTCTCAAAATTCAAGGCTTGTGAAGGTTTTGTAGAAATGGGACTACTGTAAGGAGAAATGTTATGAAGACTAGTCATTCAAATTTTTAAAAATAAAGAAAAAAATTGTTTTTAATGTTACCAGGAATGAATTGAAAAAAGTCTGCAAACAAACAGCCTCACTCTATAGATCTAAGCACTGCAAATATCAGACTGAGATCTCTTTGCGCGCATGTATCAAATTTTATTCATTTTTTTCTATATTCATGACCCAGGAGAGTACCTAGCATAAAGTATTTTTAATAAGTATTTGATGCATAAATAAATATAGGCTCTAGAGAAGTAAGCTCTAAAGTAGAAGATAGTACCTCAAAATTAAAGATGATTCATTCATTCTTTCAGCAAATATATATTGAGTGATAATTTTGTGCCAGGTGATAGAGTAATAAGAAAAATACTGTTCCTGCTGTCATGAAGCATCAAAAATTCCTCAGCCCTCAAGTACCCTCCAGTCATTAAGCGTCTTTGAACATCTCTATTCCAGAGGGTACAGCTTTAATTTCATAAATTACTATTTCATTGTATCAAGTTTGTACATTCTCAAGACAAAAATTATTTAAGGCCAGGATTTTCTTATTTCTCACCTATGCTGATGAAGCTATTTTTAATGACATTTTTCAGACTCAATTAAAAATGAATAAATAGGCCAGGCACGGTGGTGCACGCCTGTAATCCCAGCGCTTTGGGAGGCTGAGGAGGGTGGATTACCTGAGACCAGCCTGGCCAACATGGCGAAAACCTGTCTCTACTAAAGTACAAAAATTAGCCAGGTGTGGTGGTGGGCGCCTGTAATCCCAGCTACTCAGGAGGCTGAGGTAGGAGAATTGCTTGAACCCGGGAGGTGGAGGTTGCAGTGAGCCAAGATTGCGTCACTGTGTACTCCAGCCTGGGTGACAAGAGCGAGACTCTGTCTCTAAATAAATAAATACATAAATGCTCCAGTCTGAAAGCAATTTACCCTCGAAGGGAATCCGCTGCCTCTAGATCCGGGGTTTCCATCACTCCCAAATAGCTGAGACAAGTTGAGAAAATCCAAGCAACTCAGTGAGCGTAGGTATACCAAGTGCAAAGAGAAAATGGAAAGGACTTCAGATTAATGAAAGAAGTATGATTGAATTTCATTAAGCATCATGGGTGGGAATAACCGAGCAAGAGCACGTATCCTCCTAGGCCTCTAATAGGACAGGGATCTTGTGACATTCACAGGGTACAGTGAGCAGTGCTGAAAAAGGTGCACGCTCAATAAATGAATGAATGCCTCATGATCAGTACCTGAGCCAAATTTTTCTTCCCAGAAACAAATCTCTTTCCTGATTTAATAAATAGCATACCCAATGTACCCCTAGAGACACACAGGACTCTAATCTTCTTCTGTTGTAGTGATGGAGGAGGCAAGCAGAGATTAGGACTTAGTGAATAGTTTCTTGAGTCATCATTTCCTTAGTTTATCAACTTTGCCCTGGCAGCACTCACTGGCCAGTACACATCGCTGGGGAGTTCTGATCTTCCCCGCGTGTGGACAATGTAAGCCAGGAGCCAAGCAGGGTGTTGCAACCCTGTACAGATTTAGAAGGAAGGCAAAAGGGGAATTGTTCCTTTTAGTGTGTAGTGACTTTGACTAGACCAAATCTAAGAGCCCATTTTTTAAAATTAGAAAAAGTCTTGAGTGTCAGCCTCAGGAAAATGCATGAAGTGGACAAAATATCCTCCCAGGATCTCTTCTTGGCTTCCTCCCCTGCCCTGGTCCCTCACCCAGCTCAGAGGCTGTGCCTGCATCATGCTTCTTGTGTTAAATCTTGCTGCTAAGGGCTTCCTCTCATTGGAAGCACAGGCTCCATGAATCCCCAGCTGACTAGAAAACATTCTGATCAGCAATTGTGCCATAATTGTTAGCAGCCTAAAGTGTTCCTCCTACGGAATCCCGTCCTTTAACATGGAGTGAATGGAGACCTTTCCTTAGCCTCAAGAAATATAATTGAGCACCTATGATTCTCACCAAAAAGGCTTCTCAACCAGCCGGAGTCTTATTGTAAGTTTGATAATGGCCACCCCTCTGAAAATCCTGTCCACGCAAACGTGATATTCCCAGGAGTCGGACAAACAGCATCATAGCATGCAGAGATCAATCATGTACTAGGAGATTCTCTCTATTGACTTGCAAATGAGCAAGGTGTCAGAGGAAGGAGAAACTATCATGCAATGTGCTGATCCAGAGGGTTTTTTTTTTCTGCAAATCAGGATCAATTTTCGAAGACCCAACAAACATCCCAAAGGTGGTTTATGCTCCTGTAAAGTTAATATTTCCCTGCTAGCAGAGATGTTCTTCTTTTGCCCTTGGAAAGCACTCTAGTAGAATTTCACTGTATTATGAACAGCTCTGCCAAGAGTGTATTTTTAGTCTCCTTTAGTGATTTCCATATATTTCTATACCAGTATATCTCTGAACCACATGTAATCTGTTAAATAACCACCAAATTATTTAACAGACTACATGCAGTTTTTTTAAACAAGTGATACTAACTAGTTTTTTTATGAAAAGTGTAAATGCTATTGCTACACATAATATTATGCTGATCCAAGACATACCAGTTAATAGCAAACTTAATTTGGGAAATAATTTCTATGATATAAACGGTACCATCCTCCTTGTAGTCTTTACTGTAGCAATGGCTTATGTGACCTGAGGCTGACTGCCCAAGCCCTGTAAAGAAGTTCATTAATCGGATGGGGTTATTTAGGTGGATGGCTTGTCGATATGTCTAAAGTGGCATATACAGCAATCATTTTTATGACGACAAACACTAGAGAGGCTATTTTAAAATCACAACTGGGGAAAGATAAAAACATGGACTGCAATCATTGCAGCTGTTTTCTGTCCTTTTAGATCTCTTCTTTTGTTGGTTGCTACTAGCAACAAGAAAATTAAGCTAAAGAAATTTTAATCAAATAGATACTGGTCTGTACCTCACTGATCATATATTCTGTTGCATCGAAAAGCAGGGGAATTCGCTCGAAATCAATAACCTGAAATATAAATTCTTTTGGAAGGAACTATTAAAAATCTTAAAACAACAATCATGAATCGCAAAGATTAGGTTGTTGGAGACACGAAAAATCACTTCAATGGAGCTGATGAGCATCTTTCTGCTCTGCAGCATGCAGAACTGTGAGATTCACTTTTCTGCTCCTTAATAAACAGGAGCAGAAATGAAATTAAATACTCAGTACTCATCTGAGAAATTGATCTGAGCCATTGCGTTGCTGATTGTGATCCTGGAGGCTTTGATCATTTGAACATAGGGGAAATAAAAGGAACTTTGAAAAAAAAAATTTAATAAATAAATCTTAATCCCACAATAATGAAATACTATAACTGAGGCTACTCTTAACTGAGCATTTACTATGCCAGGCATTGTGCTAGATGTTTATATATCTTAACTCACTGAATCCTCATGTGTCTGCAGATAGAAGAGCTTTTCTTTTTGTCTTCATGGGGAAACAGAAACTCGAAGAGGTTAAGTAATTTGCCTAAAGTCAGACGACCAAAAAATGGCAAGGGAGTGTGAGACCCGCTTTTGCACAACTTCAAAGACCTTGCTATTACTTTTAATGGCAAACCCAGCAATCATTTTTGCACCACCCTAATATTTTTCACTCTGCCACACTGGTTCCCTGAAAACACAGAAAGCTATCAATCATTCACAGTATCTTATAAAATAGGGTGAAGGAGGGCCTCCTATTTTCCAGCACTTTACATGTATTATCTCCTCAAAAGCACACTGTGACCTTGTAAAGGAGGTATTTAGAATATTGATGTCCAAACCCATTGAGGGACTTCATGAATATTTCAGAAATATGAGGTGGCAGAGCTGGCATTTGAAACCAGATCTGGCTGACTCAAACACATGTCCTTTCTACTCCCTTATCCCACCTCCCACAAAGTAGAGCCTTTAGATAATGGTGATATTGGTGGATTGAACAAAGATTATCTCAGATGAGCCTTTGTTGTTGAATGTGGCTAGGTTTCAGAGGATAATATTTGACCTATGGCATAGGCAAATCCATATAACATCACAAATTGCTGTATAACAAAGTTATCGCTTCTAGTTTTGATTGGAAACCACGAATCTCCATTAATTTTTTAAAAATTATATTTGGCTTTTCATTTTTTTTTTAATATACATTTTCTTACACTTTAGGTTCTGGGGTACATGTGCAGAACATGCAGGATTGTTGCATAGGTACATACATGGCAATATGGTTTGCTGCCTCCATCTCCCCATCACCTATATCTGGCATTTCTCCCCATGTTATCTCTCCCCAACCTCCCTACCCACCGCTGTCCCTCCTCTATTCCCTCCCAACAGACCCCAGTGTGTGATGCTCCCCTCCCTGTGCCCATGTGTTCTCATTGTTCAACACCCACCTATGACTGAGAACGTGCGGTGTTTGATTTTCTGTTCTTGTGTCAGCTTGCTGAAAATGATGGGTTCCAGATTCATCCACGTCCCTACAAAGGACAAAAACTCATTTTTTATGGCTGCATAGTATTCCATGGTGTATATGTGTCACATTTTCCTTGTCCAGTCTAACATTGATGGGCATTTGAGTTGGTTCCAGGTCTTTGCTATTGTAAACAGTGCCGCAATGAATGTACATGTGCATGTGTCTTTATAACAGAACGATTTATAATCCTTTGGATATATACCCAGTAATGGGATTGCTGGGTCAAATGGAATTTCTGTTTCTAGGTCCTTAATGAATCATCACACTGTCTTGAACAATGGTTGAACTAATTTACACTCCCATCAACAGTGTAAAAGTATTTCTATTTCTCCACATCCTCCCCAGCATCTGTTGTCTCCAGATTTTTTAATGATCGCCATTCTAACTGGCATGAGATGGTATCTCAGTGTAGTCTTGATTTGCATTTCTCTAATGACCAGTGATGATGAGCATTTTGTCATATGTTTGTTGGCCTCATATATTGCCTTCTTTTGAAAAGTGTCCATGTCTTTCACCCACTTTTGAATGGGTTTGTTTGTTTGTTTCTTGTAAATCTGTTTTAGTTCTTCGTAGATTCTGGATATTAGCCCTTTGTCAGATGGGTAGATTGCAAAAATTTTTTCCCATTCTGTTGGTTGTGGGTTCACTCTAGTGATTGTTTCTTTTGCTGTACAGAAGCTCTGGAGTTTAATTAGGTCCCATTTGTCTATTTTGGCCCTTGTTGCCAATGCTTTTGGTGTTTTAGTCATGAAGTCCTTGCCTATGCCTATGTCCTGAATGGTTTTGCCTAGGTTTTC